>CAIGQQ010004470.1:1282610-1296816 GCA_903798035.1 Danio albolineatus
TATTTTTGCTCCCGATAATGGCGATGACAACAATGATAGATGAGAAAACCATCCACAATATATCACGATATTTGTAATTAGGGGAAAAATGCATCAAAAAGTTATAAGATGTATTTCTTTTATTAGCAGCATATATATTTTGTGAAATTGCAACATTGATGTGTTGTGATCTGCCATTACGAGAAGTGCTACTCATGTAAAGCAGTAAACTGTAGCAGTGCAAAGCTGATGATTAAATCAGATCTTTTGCACCTTTAAATAAATACCAATACTTGGATAAATCTATAATGTATGGCAGAGGCAGAATTGTCACGATAAATTAGCATAACAATATTTTGTCCCACCCCTATATTATTGAATAATCAAATGTCATGTAAAATAACACTACATTCTTCATTGCTGATCAACAAAAATCCCAATTTCACATGGCAAATCCTGTGATGTGACTATTGTTAATGCATACATTGATGTTGAAACTAAATACTGCGCAGCCCTATTAGGCTGTTACTTTTCACACACACACATGCACAAAATCAAAATGCATGAACCTTTCACTACTCCTGAGTACTTTTAAAAGGGCTGCTTTTTATTTTGAGTTAATATTTGCTTTTTATTTTGAGTAATATTTAGAACAAATTGTTTTACTCCCATTACATTTTTGGGTAAGTAAGGGTACTTTTACTTGAGTATGATTTTTCTGCACTCTTTTCACCACTGTATGTCACATACATATTTGTTCTGTCCAGTATTTCTAATATTAATGTGTTAAAGCGCATTTACTGACAGCTTAATGTGCAATGCTTACAATTATTTCATTTCTTTTCTAAGAAATTCAAACCACATTTCAAGTTCATGTGGTCATATGACATGCTACATATGATTCACAGACATATGCTAGACTAAGGTTGAATTTAAGTTTTAAACCATCGCAGCCTATACAGAAATAGTGCATTAGCTGTTGTTAGTTTTATGAGCATCAGTTAAATATCATGGTTATTCATGATCCATTTGATTCATTTAATCCTCAGAAATAATTTAACAGCTGGCAGTGACTAATATGAATGCAATATTTGTACAATAAAAGTATTTATAATATCAATAGTTTCAAATAAGGTTAACAATTTACAATACGTTTATTAATTGTAATTTATTACGTTTATTTAAATATATTTAATAACATGTCATGAACAAATAATGAGCATTTATTTGTCTTTCTTAGCATTCCTTAATGTAAAATAAGCTTGCTCACTGTTAGTTTAGCTCACAGTGCATTAATGTGAACAAGCATGAATTTAGAATTTAATAAGGCGTTAATGAATGTTCAACTATGAGTAAAACGCTGTGCATGTATTGTTCATTATTAGTTTCTTAGTACTGTACATCAACTAATGAAACCTTATTGTTAAGTGTGACCAAAATAGTATAGATATATTCTAGCTAATGAATGTGTCATGTTGCTGATTGCAGATATTAAGTTAATATCTAGTCATTCATTCAGCCATTCATTTGTTTAGCTAGTGAGTCATTCAGTTTTTTAAAACTTTTTAAAGTTATATAAAAATAAAAGCTGTTTTCAAATGTATTCCTCTCTGTTACGAACACAGACAGAGTTTCTTCGTTCATTTGTTATGTTTAGTCGTCCTTCACATTCAATATTGCTTTAGTGAGATTTTCATAAGTGTGTATGAGTTGTAACCTGTGTGTTTTGGAAACTGGTCCAGTCATGCTGCGTCTTGTGAGGAGCCAGGGCAGAGGGTTTAGGGTCTGCATGTGCTGTCAGCGGAGGTCTCAGCATAACCAGCAGAATCACAAAAGTGTGATTGCTATCCGGCGTGAGGATGTCAATGTGTGGGAGAGACGTGCGCCCCTCGCCCCACGACACGTCAGGGAGATCACAGCGGCTGGACACAAGGTGCTCGTGCAGCCCTCCAACAGACGAGCCATCCATGACAGAGTGAGTCATTGAATAACTTTATCCACTATGTTGTTTGCATTCATTTCACATGATATTTGTTTGTTTGCTTATTATGTAATAATGATTAAATTATATTTACATTTATAGAGTGGAAGAATCTATTTGTCGCATATAATAGTTTAATGTGTATATTGTGAAATTTTAGGCATAGATTAATGAGACAACAGACTTGTGTACATTTGTAAATTAGTAAACAAACACATGTAAACTGCTACATATGTCAGTGTTTAATGAACATTTATGCATTGTGTCATATCACTCTGCTCTTTAATTTTTCTGGACTGAAAGGAAGGCAACATATTTCAAAGATTCATTTATTTATCTATTTATCAAAGAATCTTGTATTGTTTTCACACGCAAAAACAGTAGCAAACCAGTTTTCCACTGATTACCTGAAAATTATTTTTTTAATTATTTTTTATAAGCAGATCATTATTATGTTACTTGAATTCAACAATTATATTATATTATATTATATTATATTATATTATATTATATTATATTATATTATATTATATTATATTATATTATATACATTATTTATGATAAGGTTCCATAAGTTAATATTAGTTAATGTGTTTACCAACATGAACGAAGATTGAACAATACTTGTAAAGCATTTATTAATGGAAGGTAATGTTAATTTTAACATTTACTAATGTATTATTAAAATACAAATTTGTGCTTGTTAACATTAGTTAATGTATTCTGAATTAACAAGGACTAACAATGAATGACTATTTGTATTAACATTATTAAAGATTGTTATAAATATATTTAATTGTTTGTTAATTTAAGTAAATACAATATTGAACCTTATTGTAAAGACCATATAGACATGTTTATTTATATAGCACATTTTATACACGATTTGTTACAAAATCACAAAATAAGTATAAGAATTAAAATGATTAAAAAAAAACGGATTCAAATTGTATTAAACGTTTTAAAAAGAGAAAGATAGGTAAATAGAGGGATCAGTCAGATGTAGCACAGTGATCAATCAGTAAATCCACAGCTAAACTTATGGGTTTTAAGCCTTGTTTGGACAGTACTGTTGGAGCACATCCTTTCATTTCAGGACATGCTTCCATCAGCTTGACATAATAATTGAGTGAACTTTTCTGATTTACTCAATCCTAATCATCTGATCGATCTGTTCATATTCAGTGAGCATATCTGCAAAATATTCAAGTCCTAGGCCATTTAGTGATTTAGAATATAAACATACTATATAAAAAGTTTCATGCAATGTTTAAAAATATATATTTCAAAATGTATGAAACACATTGATCAATATGCTCATTTCATGAACTACATTGTGTTTTTAAAGGGTTGGTTCACACAAAAATTACTCACTCTCATGTTGTTCCAATCCAATCATGTTGTTTAACTTCAGAACACAAATAAAAAGCTCTCATCCTCCATAGACATCAATGGTCCTGAGATGTTTAGAGTCCAGAAAAGGAATCATAAACATTTTCAAAACATTCCATGTTACATCAGTGGTTCCACTGTAATCATGTGAAGCTCCAAGGACACTTTTGTGCACCAAAAAACTTGCTGCTAACTCTAATGGCAAATACTCATTTTGCTCTTAGCAAATGTGCATTTTGGCCTGACGTGGAAGAGAAAACATTGGTACAGAAAGTCATGTTCATAGTTTTTTGGCTCACAAAAGTGTTGAAACACTGAAGTCACATGAATGTTTTGAAAATGTTTATGGTTCCTTTTCTGGACTTTGAATGTCTTAGGGCCATTACTGGTTATGGAGGATTAGAAAGCTCTAAAATATCATCATTTGTGTTCCAAAGATGAACAAAGGTGTCAGGGTATAGAAATGACATTAGTAATTAATTACAGACATGAAATGTTTGGGTGAGCTAACCCTTTAAATTATGGATAAATTAAAATAAACTCCACTCTTTTTCTTGAGTTTTCCAGTCCCTTAATATATCCACTTGATATTTACAATATTTTATTCAAATCTAATTTGGTTGAGTTGGCTCAACATTGTGTCTGGTTTTCAGTACTATGAAAAGGCAGGCGCTGTTATCCAGGAGGACATCTCAGAAGCGTCTCTCATCATTGGTGTTAAAAGGCCCCCAGAAGAAAAGGTGTACCCCCGAAAGACCTACGCCTTCTTCTCTCACACAATTAAAGCACAAGAGGCGAACATGGGACTCCTAGATGACCTTCTTAAAAAGGTGAAATTCTATTTACAATTTGAAAACAAAGTCAACCAAATGAAAATTATATAATGAGAATTAAACAGAAAGCACATGTCATTCTTGGATATTGTTCCCATCCCTTAAATACAAAATTTCAGCAAAATATTAATCAAATGTCCTCTGATGGCCAACTGCCATTTGAATTTTAAATACTGGGTTTTAAGTATTAAAGGGTTTTTTTAATGTGATTTTTGTGATGACATCGAATGCATTCATGTTGCCTGTTTTTCTGTGATATGTGTAATTTGAATGCTGATGTGGTGGTGTGATGAAGCGAAAGATAAATTTCCCCTTGTGGACAAGAAAGAAAGAAAGAAAACACACTGTACACACACACACAAAAATACATTACTCTCTGCAGCATCATATGTGTTCAGAAAAACTGATGTGTCGTTGTTTCTCTCCTTTTTAGGAAGTTCGACTCATTGATTATGAAAAAATGGTGGATGCTAATGGCTACAGAATTGTAGCTTTCGGACAGTGGGCTGGTGTTGCAGGTACAGTATGGTAGCTTTTGACTTAATCGTGCCGTTTCAAATTTGCAATTTCAAATTAGAAATTTAGATATTACTGTTTTGTTTTTGTTTTTTTGGGAACAGCACTACCATTCTAAATGAAGGAGTCAGCATTTGTAATGTAACAGAATCATTCTTTTTATAATAAATGTAGTTCTTTTGAGCTTTCTGCTTGTCAAATATACAAAACCTGCTTTTTTTACAATTTTTTTAACATTAATTAAGTCTTTTGCGAGTGCCAAATAAACATATTAAATGAGTTTTGTAGGATTATGCAACACTAAAAACTAAAGCAATGTTTATGGGAAATTGTATCACAAGGTTAACTTGGATCTTAAAACATATAACTATAGTAGAAAACTTATTTTAAATGTACGTATAAATTTCATTATAATTAAATATATTTATATTTAATTTTGTGGGGCAAAAATGTATTTGCCACCAATTGTGCATGTTCTTCCACTTAAAAACACTAAAGAGGCCTATAATTTTTTTTATTTTGTTTTTATCATAGGCATTCCTCAACTATGTGAGACAAAATGGGGAAAAAATCCAGAAAATCACATTGTAGTTTAAAGAATTTATTTGCAAATTATGGTGGAAAATAAGTATTTGGTCAACAACAAAATGTCATCTCAGTACTTTGTTATATACCCTTTGTTGGCAATGACAGAAGTCCTCACAAGGTTTTCACACACTGTTACTAGTATTTTGGTCCAGTCCTCCATGCTCTCCTCTAGAGCAGTGATGTTTTGGGGCTGTCGCTTAAAGATTCAACTCCCTCCAAAGATTTTCTATGGGGTTGAGCTCTGGAGACTGGCTAGGCCACTCCAGGACCTTGAAATGCTTTGGGATCATTGTCATGCTGAAAGACCCAGCCATGTTTCATCTTCAATGCCCTTGCTGATGGAAGGAGGTTTTCAATCAAAATCTTTTGATACATAGCCCCATTCAATCTTTCCTTTATACCGATCAGTCGTCTTGGTCTCTTCCCCCAAAGCATGATGTTTCCACCCCCATGCTTCACAGTAGCTATGGTGCTCTTTGGATGCAACTCGGCATTCTATCTCCTTCAAACACAAAAAGTTCTATTTTGGTTTCACCGGACCATATGACATTCTCCCAAATCCTCTTCTGGATCACTCCAATGCTCTGTAGCAAACTTCAGATGGGCCTTGACATGTACTGGCTTAAGTAGGGGGACATGTCTGGCACTGCAGGATTTTAGTCCCTGTCGGTGCAGTGTGTTACTGACGGTAGCCTTTGTTACTTTGGTTCCAGTTCTTTGCAGGTCATTCACTAGCTCACAGTTTTTGTGATCAATTTGACCCCATGGGGTGAGATCTTGCGTGTTGCCCCAGATTGAGGGAGATTATCAGTGGTCTTGTATGTCTTCCATGTTCTAATAATTGCTCCCACAGTTGATTTCTTCACACCAAGCTGCTTACCTATTCAGATTCAGTCTTCCCAGCTTGGTTCAGCTCTACAATTTTGCTTCTGGTGTCATTTGACAGCTCTTTGGTCTTGGCCATAGTGGAGTTTGTAGTATGACTGTTTGAGGTTGTGGACAGGTGTCTTTTATACTGATAACAAATTCAAACAGATTCCATTAACACAGGTAACGAGTGGAGGACAGAGGGGTCTATGTTACAGGTCTATGAGAGCCAGAGATCTTGCTTGCTTGTTGGTGACAAAATAGCTATTTTAGAGAGTAATTTAGCAATTAATTAATTAAAAATCCTACAATGTGATTTCATGGATTGTCTCATAGTTGAGGTATGCCTTTATAAATTACAGATCTCTCATATTTTTAAGTAAGAACTTTCATAATTGGTGGTTGCCTAATCCAACTGTATTTATTCGTTTGTTTTTTCATTAAATGACTGATCTGACTGTGTTTTTGGTCAAGTCATCATTTTAGACAAATAATGTCTTTTAGACTGGTATTTTATATGCAGGGTTTGCTTGCTGTACAGTATGTTTAACATGCTGTCTGTGTCTGTAATAGGGATGATTAACATTTTGCATGGTCTGGGCCTGCGTTTCCTTGCCCTTGGACACCACACACCATTTATGGTATTTTTTTTTATAAAAAAAAACATACATACATTTGGGTACTTCATATGAATGATATGTTTATATCGTGGTTAGTTCTTAATTATTCATATTTTTTTCCACTTGACAGCACATTGGTATGGCACACAACTACAGAAATGTCAGCCAGGCCATTCAGGCAGTAAGAGATTGTGGATATGAAATATCTTTAGGTCTGATGCCCAAGTCCATAGGTCCTCTTACATTTGTGTTTACCGGCACCGGCAATGTGTCCAAGGTAAGACTTATGGTAATGGAATGTAAATAAGAGCAGCACTTTTGTTTAAGTACTTATTCCCACTATTAAAAACTACTTGCTTATTACCTGCCTATTATTAAGTTGTTAACTAGTCATAAAGTATCATTTTATTCTACATTGCCAATCCTACCCAATACCTAAACTTAACTACTACTTTATTAACTATCAATAAACACTTAGTAAGTAGTTTATGATGCCAGAAAACTTAGTTAATGGTTTGCTAATAGTGAGAATTCTGCCTTGAGTTTTGTTCTTTTTTTTGAAAAATTGTTTATAAGTTGAGCATCTGTTTTTAGAATGCTGTGTCATGCTTGAGATGCCATAAACGGTGGAAACTTATCCATCTAGCATATTAACACACACCTGCACAGAGAGAAAAACCATCAAGTAAATGGCAAAATTCTTTATGTGAAATAAATGATACCGTTTCCTTTTCAGGGTGCTCAAGACATTTTCAACGAGCTCCCCTGCGAGTACGTGGAACCTCATGAACTGAAAGAAGTCTCTTTGAGTGGAGGTATTACGTTTTTTCCAGAGTATTTTAGTTATACAAAAGAGGAGGTGTGTTTTCATGTGAGCTGTTTGCAGTAATTGACACTTTGCTGTGTTAGCAAATTGACTCATGCTAATCCTCTTTGCAGACTTGACGAAAGTGTACGCCACAGTGATCAGCAGACATCACCACCTGATGAGGAGGAGTGACGGACTCTATGACCCCCTGGAGTACGAAAACCACCCTGAGCTCTACACATCACACTTCAGGGAGACTGTAAGTATGCAAAAAAATGTACAAATGTAAGTTAAACGTAAGAGATTTTTTCCATGTGTACAGTAACATGTAAATAAGTGAGCGTGGCTAACTCACATGAACTCACAAACTCATGAACTCGGTATATACCTCAGTTTTGGGACCATGGTTCAGTACAGATACGGTACAACAAATCTAATACTTTCAACTTTTCAAACACCAAGGGAGGCGTCATCCAATTACATCGCAGTTGGGGGTTTGGTGCTTTGCGCTACGGACTCACCTCAACTGTTGTTTTGAGGGTAGAAGAGAATGCAAGTTTTTTACTCCCCCACGTACAATCTTTGCTGGTGCCAGGACTCAAAACTTCAACCTTTGAAGTCTGAAGTCCACTGCTGAAGTCCAACTCTCTAACCTTTAGGCCACAGCTGCTCCTTCTTCATTGGTTGCCAATATGGCACACAAGCCATTGCGCAGATGCTTGTCTTGACTGGTTCGAGCTGATAAAGGCAACAGTAACTCAAAAAATCACTCGTTACAACCGAGGTATGCAGAAGAGCATCTCTGAATGCACAAGTTGAACCTTGAGGCAGATGGGCTACAGCAGCGAAAGACCACACCAGGTGACTGAGGCTACAATTCGCACAGGCTCAACAAAATTGGACAATAGAAGACTGGAAAAATTTTGCCTGGTCTGATGAGTCTTGATTTCTGCTGCAACATTCAGATGGTAGGGTCAGAATTTGGCATCAACAACATGAAAGCATTGATCTATCCTGCCTTGTATCAATGGTTCAGGCTGATGGTTGTGGTGTAACTGTGCATTCACACTGAAAGCAGCGAGAATGTCAAAGTAGCCGGAGAGTTGAAATCAAGTCAGCTTTATGGTAATGAGCTATGATGTGGTTTGGCGGCAAGCAGTCGGAATGTAGAAGACCACCGGTTAAGAAGTTTTTTTCTCTCTTTTTTTCTCTAATAAAGCGGGAATTTCATACGACAGTACAAATCAGTATTGCTGCTTCAGTATATTTCAAACATATGGACACATATTGGCGCCACGGTGGCGCGTGAGTAGCACGTTCGCCTCACAGCAAGAAGGTCGCTGGTTCGATCCCCGGTTGGGCCAGGTCCCGGTTGGGCCAGTTGGCATTTCTGTGTGGAGTTTGCATGTTCTCCCCGTGGTTGCGTGGGTTTCCTCCGGGTGCTCCGGTTTCCCCCACAGTCCAAAGACATGCGGTACAGGTGAATTGGGTAAGCTAAAATTGTCCATAGTGTATGTGTGCGAATGAGAATGTATGGATGTGTTTCCCAGAGATGGGTTGTGGCTGGAAGGGCATCCGCTGCACAAAACAAAATGCCGGATAAGTTGGCGGTTCATTCCGCTGTGGCGACCCCGGATTAATAAAGGGACTAAGCCGAAAAGAAAATGAATGAATGGACACATATTGGATAAATGGAGCAACTCGTAACAACTAGATCTTCCATTGTTAAATGAATTTGATGAAAAGTGTAAAACATTCTAAAACATTTTCACACTAGAAACGTGTTTTATGCGGAAATGTAAGTGATTTGCTGATAATGCTTCAACAGCTTACTGCCTTTGTTGTGAACGTAATGGTGTGGGGGATATTTTCTTGGCACACATTGGGCCTGTTAGTACCAATTTAGCATCATGTTAATGCCACAGCCTACCTTAGTATTGTTGCTGACCATGTCCATCACTTTATGACCACAGTGTACCCATCTTCTGATGCCTACTTCCAGCAGGATAATGCACCATGTCAAAGCACGAATCATCTCAGACTGGTTTCTTGAACATGACAATGAGTTCACTGTACTCAAATGGCCTCCAAAGTCACCAGATCTCAATCCAATAAAGCACCTTTGGGATGTGGTGGAATGGGAGATTCGCATCATGTATGTGCAGTCGACAAATCTGCAGCAACTGTTTGATGCTATCATGTCAATGTGGACCAAAATCTCTGAGGAATATTTCCAGTACCTTGTTGAATCTATGCCACAATGGATTAAGGCAGTTCTGAAGGCAAAAGGGGGTCCAACCTGGTACTAGTAAGGTGTACCTAATAAAGTGGCCAGTGACTGTATATAAATATAAACAAGCAGGACAGCGTTTTTGAAATGTTTTGCTTTCAGTGACCCAATGCTGTATTTCCAAGTGGATGAACAGCCAAACCATATTGAAAAAATTGCAGTTTTTAAAATACACATGTTCAAAGCGCTTACTAGAGTGCTTGTTGTTAGATCAGGTCAGCAATCTGTAGTGAAGTGAAGTGAAACTGTCAATTAGATGGATTGTTGTGAATTATCAACTTGAATCTGTGATTGTGAGTACAGAATTGCTTTCTGTACAATATTCCTTCAAGACCTTCTGCGAAGATACGCTTTCTGCGATGCAAGCCTTTCTGCTATAAGATTTCGGAGATGCTAGACTTTCTGTGATATAAACTACTGCACTTATGAGCGTGGCATTGGTTGTCATCCACTATGCCATACTATACAAGATTGGATCTTGCGTCATGATTACCATTTGTAGTTTACGAATTCTCACAACCATAAACATTGAGCAAATCGTGCTGAAATCAAGTAAAAAAACATGTAGTCTGAACAAGGCTTAAGTGGCTTCTGTGAAAATTGTACTAGAGTCATTGCACGATAGCTGCCGATAGACAATGTTAGTGTGCTAGTGTGACCATATGTGTTGCCTGCAATGTCTTAAGTGATGAAAATGCCTTACAAATACATTATTGTTTTCGCACAGGTTGCCCCTTATACAACTTGTTTAATAAACGGTATATACTGGGACCCTCATACACCCAGACTGCTACGACGACTTGACGCCCAGCGGCTGATTAGACCTGTTATAACTACATCATCATCAGCTGATTATGGCTGCCCTGCTCTTCCCCACAAGTGAGCTCCTGCTATTATTGTTTCTCTTCAAATGACAAAAGAACACCTTAAAGATTTCTAAAAAGTGGTTTCTATGAATAATGACAGGAATTGTTTATTTCTATTTATTTTTTTGCATCAGGTTCTTGGCCATTTGTGACATTTCTGCAGACACCGGTGGCTCCATTGAGTTCATGACTGAGTGTACAACTATTGAGAAACCTTTTTGTATGTATGATGCCAACCAGCATATTGACCATGACAGGTACTGCTGATTCCTCCCAAATATATAATATTTGTTATAGCTTTATTTTAGATTTGAAATATGTATTGTTGTTTGTTGTATTTATATGTTGTTTATATGGTATATCTTGCTTTAGAGGATGATAATACGAGCAAGGACTAGTTATCAGAACAGAGATTTGTAATATCATGAGCCAATGTCAAGTTTCATTGTCAAGAGACAAGAAGCGTTATTTAAAGCTGAATTTTCAAAATGATTATATTTTTGAACGTTGAGTTTGTTTCTGCCAAATTCTATCTGTAATAGACTGTCAAGCTAATTTGGAAATGTCTGTCTAATATAGCTCATTTAAATACAATCAACCAATGTAGATTTGAAGGTGGCCCATTTCCAGTGTCCAACACTTTAATGAGAGTTGACCATCGCTCCCATTTTATATGAAGTGGCTGTAATTATTTCATACTAAGGTTTACATTTTTGTACTTGCATTTAAACCAGTGATTCCCAAAGTGGGGGTCACCGGACAATGTCAGGGGGTCACTTAGTGATTTCCAAAAGTCAAATAAATTTTATTAAACTATTGGAATTACCATATTTTAACCATAACCCACAGAAGATAAAATATTCATATTTTTCATATGGTGTGTTTACGTTAGATTAACAACACAGCAAAAGCGTCAGCAGCAGCAGATCGATTTTATAGAACCACGTTAAACGTTCTGACACCTTTATGGCAATCAAATACATCAAAAATGAATACAGGCCAAAACTGAACATTGAGAATGATCTCTGAGTTGTGGTCTCCAAAATTAAATCAAGAATAGACTGCTGAAAACATTGTGTTCACCAGTCTCTTTAGCTGAGGTTAATATTAAATAAAAAAAATTAATAAATGACTATAATCATATGGTTTTTAGACTGTTGCACATTTTTGTATTGTCAATATGCTCGTGTTTATAGGCATGTTGTTTTTTGTGCAACGTTTGTAAATTTATAACCACTTCAGAGGAATTTGGGGGTCGCGACTGACTGGCATTGTTATTTTAGGGGTTGCTGGCTGAAAAGTTTGGGAACCCCTGATTTAAACAATCAATGTGGTTTTTTATGTGTGGCAATAATTTCTGTATCTACATACAGAAACTGTTGACCTATCCCATACACCTGACCATTAAACCTACTAATACCACCGCACCTGCAATACAATACTGCAGAGCAATACAATATGAACACAATACTTATTTTTTGATATAGGTAAAGGCCCCTAAATACAAAGTGGGACCTATTTTTGGATTACAGTTTATATTCATACTCCCCTTTAGATGTGTTTTTTACCGTGTAAGTATCTTTGAAACTATATTTCATCCATTAGAGGTGCATAACAATAATATCTACTAACTTTTTTTTCATTTTAAACTTCCAAAGTAAATTGAAATCAATACCTGTGCGCTGTCTGAGAGCTATTTTTCTTTGTAGCAGCTTCACGTGGGTACTGCACAAAAAAAATAAGCAATTCAACTGGGATTTTAATAAGTTATCTAGGTTAAATTTAGCCTTAACTGCATGGAAGCAAGATAAATTAAGCTGAATTTATACGGAGATTCATTGTTTCCAGCTAGGGTACTCCAGAGTTGAAAATGTGCAGTTTAGCAAAATGATTTTTATTTTTTTTTTTTTTAGTAGTTTGACATGATATATCTAATAAGAAATAATATATAGAGAATTATAATAACAGAAGAATAGTACTGACAGTTGATTACCAGGTTTTGAAATACCATATTTTTCAACGCGGACAATATATCACCTCAAACTTTTAAAATATCATTAAATAAGTCACTTTTTTGAGTTTCCAAAAGAAAATGCATATCTAACTTACATAATCTCTCATACAGAAAGAGACTAACAGATCTTGCATATGCTTTGTACTTTCTTCCCTTTAACAACAACTATAAACAGTAAAACATAGGGAATTACAAATCCTTTAGAAGATTGCCTTTAAAAAGAAAAGATATGTATTTAGACACATAATGTTGAAATTTTAAAGTTACAATTCATGTAAAATATGGGCATATTGGTTAATTAAACTCAATCCATTTACAATACTCAAAATCAGAAAAAAGAATTCAGTCTGTGTTCTTAATGAAAAAGATGGATATTGGATATTTTCCATGATATAAATAGTGTGTACTGTATGAATTCATTCTCCAACTGTAGGTGACTCAAATTTATACCATTTTTATATTACTTTTTTACTAGCTGCCAGAAAAATAAATCACAGTTTCTTGTCTTTATTAATCCATCCATTTAAATTTATTATACCTAAATATAAAGATTCACAAGTGAAAACAATCGCTACTTCAAAATGGCATCTAAATGTTCTTTAATCTGTCCAGTATGGGGTTAATTTCTGACAATCTCAAAAAACATGATAGTGATTAGCTACTTTTTCCTCACACATTCTCCAGCAGCTACTGCTCTTTCCTCTGTATATTTTCTGTGATAGTGTGATGGAAAAAAAAACATTTATTTTTCAATATCAAAGGTGGTATCAAATAATGTAATTTTTAAAGCAGAAATATATGGAAATAGAGAACATGAGTCACAAAATACACAAAAAAAACAATAATTTTACATTGTGACCAAAATATCCCTGAAATATGTAAAATAAAATAAAATGTTGCAAGCTCAAGTAATTTTTGCACCGAATGTTGCATTAAATTTAGGATTCGCAGAATCACAAAACTGGGGACTACTCAACACAATAGCTGCTTATTTTTCTGTTCATTATCTATTAATTTCTATTCTATTCATTACATGTCATGCAAATTCAGCTTTTTAGTCAGTGAAAGTCAGGGAGAAGTCTGGGAATTTGACATTTGGCTTAGAGTGGGAAGCCTGATCCTTGTATCTTTGCATTTTTAATGTTTAAACCGTCCTGCATGTTATTGATACTGTATATTTACATTCAGACAAACTATAGGAAGGATTGTGAAAAACCTTGTATCCTTATCTTGCTTTAAAGTAATATATAGTGAACAAAATGTTTAAAAGTAAAGTGTTATCCATTTTCGGGGCGCCACGGTGGCGCGTGAGTAGCACGTTCGCCTCACAGCAAGAAGGTCGCTGGTTCGATCCCCGGTTGGGGCAGGTCCCGGTTGGGCCAGTTGGCATTTCTGTGTGGAGTTTGCATGTTCTCCCCGTGGTTGCGTGGGTTTCCTCCGGGTGCTCCGGTT
>CAIGQQ010004470.1:1301816-1316247 GCA_903798035.1 Danio albolineatus
TATTTATTTATATCTTTTCATAGGACAACACTGCAGAAATGACTCTTGGACACAGTGAACAGTAGTCAGTGTAAAGTTTGTTTAGCAGTGTAAATTTAGTGTCCCCTCAAAATAACTAAAAATACAGCCCATAATAGCTGAACCCCTGGCAACAAAAGTGAGTACACCCCTAAGAAAAAAATTGAAAAGTTAATATTTTGTGTGGCCACCATCATTTTCCAACACTGCTTTAATTCTCTTGGACATGGAGTTGACCAGAGCTTCACAGATTGCCACTGGAATCCTTTTCCACTCCTCCATCACAACATCACCAGGGTGGTGGACATTTGACACCTTGTGCTCCTCCACCTTCCTTTTCAGATTGCCCCAGAGGTGTTTTAAGGGGTTTAGGTCTGAAGACATGGTTGGCCAGCCCATCACCTTTACCCTGAGCCCCTTTAGCAAGCCAGTGAGGTGTGTTTGAGGTCATTATCATGCTGGAACACCGCTCTGTTGCCCAGTTTCTGGAAGAAGGGGATCATGCTCTGCTTTAGTATGTCACAGTACTTATCAGAACTCATGTTTCCCTCATTGAAATGCAGCTTCCCAATGCCAGCAGCACTCATGCAGTCCCACATGATGACACTCCCACCACCATGTTTAATGATAGACAAGACACACTTGTCTTTGTACTCCTCACCTGGTTGCCATCACACACGCTTGACACTATCTGAACCAAATAGGTTTATCTTGGTCTCATCAGACCACAGGACATGGTTCCAGTAATCCTGGTCCTTAGTTTGAATGTCTGCGGCAAATTGTTTGCGAGCTTTCTTGTGCATCATCTTTAGAAGAGGCTTCTTTCGAGAACAACCATGCAGACCAATTTGATGCAGTGTGTGGCGTACGGTCTGAGCACTGACAGGCTGACCTCTCATCCCTTCAATACCTGCAGCAATGCTGGAAGCACTCATCCGTCTGTTTTTCAAAGACAATCTTTGGATGTGACGCTCAGAACGTGCGCTCAGCTTCCTTGGCTGACCATGGCGAGGTCTGTTCTGAGAAGAACCTGTCCTCTTAAAGCATTGAATGGCCTTGGCTACTGTGCTGCAGCACAGTTTCAGAGTGTTCCCTATCTTCTTATAGCCTAGGCCATCTTTATGCAAAGTAACTATTTGTTTTTTCAGGTCTTCTGAGAGTTGTTTGTCATGAGGTGCCATGTTGAACTTTCAGTGGCCAGGTTGAGAGAGTGGAAGAGCTTTTACACCAAATTTAACTCACCTGCTATCTGGAGACACCTGAGACAGTGTAAAACTAATAAGTCGCATGACACAGGGGAAGGAAAATGACTAATTGTACTCAATTTGTACATTTTCCTTTAGGGGTGTACTCACTTTTGTTGCCAGGGGTTCAGCTATTATTGGCTGTGTTTTTAGTTATTTTGAGGGGACACTAAATTTACACTGCTAAACAAACTTTACACTGACTACTGTTCACTGTGTCCAAGAGTCATTTCTGCAGTATTGTCCTATGAAAAGATATAAATAAATATTTGCAGAAATGTGAGGGGTGTACTCACTTTTGTGACATACTGTATATATATATATATATATATATATATATATGCTACGTGAATGTTTGCACAGAAAATAATGTTTTTTATCTTGCCATTTTCTTGATAAAGAAAACTATTTTACTCAAAAGTAATTCAGGTGGATTTGTAGCGTTTTACAACCAAACACTTTTTAACAATTTACTAACGTTCACTTAGGATGAATAATCTTGTAAAGCATTTATTAATCATAGTTCATAAACCTTAACTAATGCATTATTAAAATCCAAATTAATGCTTGATAACATTATACACTAGAGTAAGTGTTAACATGAACTATTGTTATTTATTCATTTGTTCATTTTCTTATCAGCTTAGTCCCTTTATTAATCTGTGGTTGCCACAGCGGAATGAACCGCCAACTTATCCAGCACGTGTTGTACTCAGCGGATGCCCTTCCACCCGCAATCCATCACTGGGAAACATCCATACACACTCATTCACACACGTACACTAGGGCCAATTTAGCTTACCCAATTCACATAAACCACGTCTTTGGACTTGTGGGGAAAACCGGGGCACCCGGAGGAAACCCATGCCAACACGGGCAGAACATGCAAACTCCACACAGAAATGCCAACTGACCCAGCCGAGGTTCGAACCAATGACCTTCTTGCTGTGAGTCTATTGTGCTACCCACTGTGCCACCACGAGGCCCCTAATGTTATTTACCTTAACGTTAACAAAGATGGAATAAATCTATTAATAATTGTTCATGTTAGTAAATACATTAACTAATGGATCATGATGTTAAAGTGTTACCCCAAACTCCTCAGATATAACCTGTTAATTGATGTAATGGATTGATTGAACATTACTATACTGTTATATATACATAAATCATTACCAGTACATGAGGTGACTTATATGATAAGGGATTTTTTTTTTGTCATACAGTATATTGTCATACCAATTTTTGTCATATCGCCCAGCCCTAGTTTGTAAATTATACATGTTGTCCTATCATAAATAAAAAAAATGTAATACATTTTCTTGATTTCAACTCCTGGACAATCAAACTGTACAAGATCTTTCTGTGTCCTTTTGTGGGTTTTGCATCTCTTTCAATCGGTTTCAGATCACTATCCAGAAGGATATGTTTTGTGATTTCACAGATTGCTTGGCCAGTGATAGTGTGTGTGTGCGTGTGTGTGTGTGTGTGTGTTAATAGTAATCGCTCTACCATCTGGCAAACAGGGAATCGGAGCAGATCCTAAAGAAAGGCGGAATGAAGCGGGTGCTTTTGCTGGGTGCAGGCTATGTGTCTGGGCCAGTTATCGAGTATCTCACCAGGGACGCCGGCACTCAGGTCACAGTGGGTATGTTCCTAATACAAAATCCGTCTGGAATATGGTTGCACCATGGTGTAGAAGCTGCAGTCGACGTCCTTTCGCAAATCTTATGTGGTCTTTTCATTGCAGCATCAAATCTGTTGAATCAGGCTGAAGACATGGCAACTAAATACCCCAACACCATCGCCGTGATGCTGGACATCACCAGTCAGGAAGGCCACCTCGAGTCTCTGATCAAAGACCACGACATCGTCATCAGGCATAATCTTTATTCACTTTATTATGCTTTGACATTGCTTAAAGGAACTGTTCTTAGCATCAATGTTTTTTTTTTCTTTTGGGCCAATTTCAGCCGATTTTGATAGTGTAGCAAAACTGATATTGATCAATTGCATACTTTACTATACAGTACTATCTAGGTATTTATTCAGTTGTTGCTTTTTGGACCAGTTTAGTTAAATTACATCATGACAGTCTCCAATGGTGATTTTTGAACATATTCGGCTTTTCTTATAACATCATTAACTTTTATTTGACACTTAATAGAATGTATCTAATGAATGAACTTAACAAATAAACATTGCTTTATGTAAATAATACGTTTTGCTGCTCCTGGAAAATAGTGCAGGCAGTCATTTTTTTGTCCAAGACCTTTTATCTAACTAACAAATGGTTTTGTGCCAACACTTACGCATAGTGCCCACCAGCTGCTTTCCAGACGCACATCTGCCATTTTTTACACATTCAGACTCTAATATTGGTCTGATATTGTGTACAGATTATATTTAGATTATTTACATTTTTCTTGTATTGAATGATTTGCTATGATGGAGATGTTGGATTATTCAAAAGACATGCAACTCATTGCTGATATGTTATTCTTTAAATTAATCTAATATCAGCTAATAAATATCGGTGGAATCTGAAAATCCTGTCACACACCAGATACGAAGCTCCACGCCACATCTTTTTAGGATTGTAAACATTGTTTTCTATGAGGGTGCACCTGCACCGCTGCCTCCATTTGGAGTCTAGTTGCATTGCTTAGCAACATTTAGAAAACAATGTATTAACGGGACGTGGCACAGACTTTATATGACCCACTTTACAGTATGTTGTCTATGAAAACCCTTTCGACTGATTTTTATGTGGGAGATTGTGGACATTTTTTTGTTCTGTTCTGTAGTCTCAAATATACTGCAAGTATCACAGCAGTCGAATCTTAATTACATTATCTGTCAGTTTTGATGACGGGTTTGCACAACTTGTGTCATATCACTATGACTAGATACTTTTTTTAAAGAGTTTGCTCACATTTGCTTTGTGGTTTGGTTATAAATTGAAAGTGTGCAGCATATATATACACTGCCTGACAAAAGTCTTGTCACCTATCCAGGTTTTTCCTTTATTTAAAAAGGGCAGTGAGGTCTGACTTTGCTTAGACAAGATTCTTGTCACTTAACAGAAATAATGTACAGTATAGAGTATAAAGTCATGGTGCAGTGGAAAAAGATTTAATATTGTGTATGACTCCTATGATCTTAAACGACTCCATTCATACATCTCTGCAATGACTCAAATAACTTATTAATAAAGTCATCTGGAATGGTAAAAAAGCATTCTTGCAGGACTCTTGAGTTCATCAAGATTATTTGGATTCATCTTCAATGCCTCCTCCTTCATCTTAGCCCAGACATGCTCAATATTTATGTCTGGTGACTGGACTGGCCAATCCTGGAACACCTTGACCTTCTTTGCTTTCAGGAACTTTGATGTAGAGACAAATGTATGAGAAGGAGTACTATCCTGCTGAAGAATTTGCCCTCTCCTATGGTTTGTAATATAATGAGAAACACAAATGTCATGAGACCTCAGGCTGTTGATGTTGCCATCCACTCTACAGATCTCTCGCTCGCCCCAATACTGAATGTAACCCCACACCAAGGTTTTTCCTTCACCAAACTTGACTGATTTCTGTGAAAGTCTTGCGTCCATGCGGGTTCCAATTGGTCTTCTACCATATTTGTGATGACTGGGATGGAGTTCAACAGGTGATTCGTCAGATAAATCGACCTTCTGCCACTTTTCCAAATAATCATCTAGATTATATCAAGTTATTATTTGTTGCTTTTACAACTGGGATTGACTGCAAGACTTTTGTCAGGTAGTGTACATATATTCATCCTAAAGGGATAGTTCACGCGTAAAATGAAAACTCTGCCATCCTTTATTCACCTTCCACTTGTTCCAAACCTGATTAAGTTGAGGACAAAGGAACATAGATTGAAGAGTGTTTGAAAACAGCAGCCATTTAATTCCACAGTATTTTTTTTGTTGTTCCTACTATGGATGTCTATGGCTGCTGCTTTACTTTATTCCTTCAGAACATATTTTTGTTGTTGTGGTTCGTTCAACAGAAGAAAGAAATTCTTGAAAGTTTAGGACTACTTAAGTATGAGTAAATTATTATTTTTAAATAATTTTAGGGTGAACAATCCCTCAAATGCCACTCTCAGCAGCTTGAGTGAATGCCTGTTTGTTAACAGTGTGTCGAGTATTTCCAGCATCTTGTTATTTTTACCCAAAGATCCCAAAAAAATAAGTTTTGCGTCAGTCTATTGAGGCATTAATTCACATTTTATCTTATGAATGTGCAATCTTGTGAACATAATTACTAGGGTTTCTCAAAATATAGCTCCTTAATGCACACTTTAATAAACCATCAGCTAATTTGCTTTGTTATTTGTTGTTTTTGGAATCTAGCATGCTACCATACTCCTTTCATCCACAAGTAGCTAAGCACTGCATTAAAATGAAAGTCAACATGGTGACGGCCAGTTACTTGAGTCCAGCCATGAAGGAGCTTCATAAGAGGTAGGACACTTCCTGTTTTTATGAAAGCCATGCAAGTTTAAAAAGACATTTCACAAAAGTTAAAAGTTCTGTCATTGTTTTCTACCTTATGTAGGTGTTAATATTATACTTGCCTTAAAATCTGTACATAACTAACAATTTTATATAAATCAGGTCAGAGAAGCAGAATAATTATTATATTTTGCCGAATAATTCTATTTTTCAACTAAAGAAGAATAATTATATCCTTTCTGTAGACAAATGCATATGCTTAAAAGTAATAATTTATAAGCATTTACTTATATATGTATAAATGAATGGAATAGAATACGTTTCAATTATTATATATTGCTTAACTTCATTTTTCAAGTTTTTTCAGCTTAAAAACAATGAAATGTTTTGGAAATGTATGTCGATTTACAGTATGTATAAAGTTAATAGGAAACATTTTGTGTTTTGACACATATATTGTATAAAATGAATATTTGGAATTTGAAAAAAAAATTAAAGAATATAACATTAGATTTTAATTTCTGTTGTACATGCATTGAGATGTTCGTGTATTTTTTGTATTGAGTCAGGTGATTAAATTTATTATTGATTAAATATGTTACTTTTCAGACAAAGTCATTTAAAAAGGTATTATTAAAAGAAAAAATGTTCCATGATTTAGCTTCAGTCCATTTGAAATAGAGTTGAGCCAGATATGTCGCTCATTTAGAATGGTGTTAACTGGACCAACTAATTCATTGAAAAGATTTGACAGTTTTTTAATCAGACAGATTTTCACATATTTTGTTGATCTCTCACTTCAAGAGGTTCAGATGAACAACTTTTAAAAACCCATTGAAAGTATCTTTGTTTGGCCTTGTTAGATTTTAAAATGCTATTGGATGATTATATATTCGTGTGGCTTCACCATGATTGACTATTGTTTTGCAAGTGCCGAGGATGCTGGCATCACCATCGTCAATGAGATGGGTCTGGACCCTGGCATTGATCACATGTTGGCCATGGAGTGCATCGACCAGGCCAAGGCAGACGGTTGCACTGTAGGTATTGCGTGCATTCACTCATGTTTGTTTAGCACTTGGATGTGTTGATGAGGACTTGCAATAGAGTGACATACTGTTGCACCATTGGTGCACTCATCACCACGTCTGGAAGACATATTGAAAGACCTCAACAAACGTTCACAGCTTCTTGAATGTTCATTTTTACTTAATAGTCAGGCAGACCGCGGTCAAGTCACACGGCGCTCTTGTAGTTAATCCAAATGTAAATCATTGTTTCCTAACAGGTTGAGTCTTACAGCTCTTTCTGTGGTGGACTTCCTGCCCCAGAGTGCTCAGACAACCCACTGCGTTACAAGTTCAGCTGGAGTCCATACGGTGTCCTGCTCAACACAATCAGTCCTGCCATCTACCTGAAAGACAATCAGGTGAGACATGCACACATCAAAATCATCCTTAAAGTTGCTGCATGTATGTTGTTGACTCTTCTAAAGAGTAAAAATAACGTTATAAATCTGCAGATATTTAAGAAACATGCTTAGTCAGCATACTTGTATAATAATGCAAAAGTCATTCTAAGTTTAGTCTACTTTGAAGATGTGTGTTTTGTGTCTAAATGTCTGTCTTTGTTTTGATTTGGTCAGTAACTTCGCCCGCTACCAGTTTATTATTCCATGGTCTGTTAAAACTCTTGATTCTGATTGGCTGGAGGGCGTGGTATATTTCGTTGAAACGCACAGGTAGTTCTAGTCAGTTTTGATCACATTTCGAAATAAATGCGCTTCTCCCAAACCTTTAGTTAACATAGCAACTCGCATGTACTGCACATGAAACCGTTAATGGCGGATGGGAAATCTGCAAAATTAGGAAAATACTCATCAACTATGCCACAAAATCAAGTTTTAAGAGTTTTTTAAATGAGAATGTAGTTATTTTAAAGTCAAATCGGCAGTTTATGTGTATGGATAGCGCGTCTTTAAAAATGTTGGAAGCTCCAGGCTGCCAGCGGTAGCTCCGCGAACGGCTCCCCTCAGAGCGTGAAGCTTTATGTCGGCCAGAGGATCTGGACATTTGAACCTATTATTTTTTTCTCAGGTGTTTTTTTTTTTTTTTTTTTTTTTGGCAGATCACAAAGATAAGTTTCATAATTAATCTATTTCTGTAAATAATGTAATATTACACTCATCCTGATTCTCAGAGATTTCTGAAATAGACTTTGGCTGCTTCAAAGACTCTAGAATACACTTGACTTGAAAATGCGTATTTAATTGATATGGTACCTTTTAAGCAATCCTTTTAAGATTTGTATGTTTATTAAGAAATATAAATTGCGGAAATTCTTCTATACTGTAGGTAGGCCAGCTTTCGCGATATTAAAGGTAATGTTGAGGGGGAAAAAATCTGTTATACAGATCCTCCCTCATCAGAGAAGCGGTAAAAAGTAGACAAAAGAAACGTGTGACTGGAAACAATCCAGGTGTGACTGGGAATGTCTTATTTCTCCACCTGTGATCGGACTGATAAAATCGCATCATAATAATATTAGCAGGTGTAAACAGCACACACATGTTCTTTCTATCCCTCTGTCTGCCTGTCACAGCTGATTCAGTGGAGGGACTAAAAAATCTAACATGTAAAACTGACAAAAAAATCGGACAAATATTGCTCTGCAAAGAGAAAAACCTACCTTGGCAAATGACCATGGAATAAGCGGGGTAATCAACGGCTTGCTGTGCGTTAAAGGATTTTAATGCACTTTGCGGAGGCAACCACACTCCGCTGCATGTTGTGTGGTCCTTTGCCTCCACGTCGTGCATTAAAATCCTTTAACGCATGGCAAGCTGTTGATTATCCCTTACATGTTCTTCACCTGCATGAGAGGATGTATCTTTCCAAAGTCAGTAGTCTTTATTGTGATTCCACAAAATCAAACCAAAACTAGTGCTGCACACATACGAACTAAACAAAGCAGTGTTTACAAACTATTGTTACAGCATTTGTTGCTCACATGTCTGATAATCTGATAATTCAGTTTGTTGGCAAATATTTAAGAATCAATGAAATGACATCCAGCTTTTTTGTGTTCCCTCTTAGCTTAAATTGTTGACTTAGTTTAATCCCTTCAGTTTTAGTTTTCGCACTCTAATTCATAGCTGAACAGCCAATCAAAATGCTCACTTTTAATAATATCTGATGCCAATTTAACAAACTTTTTTTTTTGTTAATGTTAGTTTGTGTAATACATGCTTGAGTGATTCCGATTTATGAATTCATTTAAATGACATCTAATTTATTAATAAAATGTATTTAGATATTTAGTGTATTCTGACGTGCAGTAGCCTCTGATTAGCTATTTTAGAGGTTACTCTAGGTCAAACTATACAAACTATGCATCTAATTTTACTTTATTTTAGACTATATGTAGACACATATCTATTTATGAGAAAAGTGTCTTGTGAACACTATGATATTTAATTCAAGTTTATTTGTGTAGCGATTTTCACAATAATTATTGTTTCAAAGCAGCTTTACAAAGTAAAAGGTGCACATTATTGCATTACGATCAAAATCAGGAGTCTGATAGAGAATTAATATCTCTCAGTGCTCTAGATCTGATTGTGCAGTATTAAATATTCATGATGGTATGAACTGTTATAGGAGTGGTCAAATGTACATTTAGGGTGTACTCACACTAAGCTATCCAAACTATTGCCAGGCACATTTGACACCCATTTCCAGATTTGTTTGTTAAGTTTGAGTGCTTCGAATTGGGCTCAGGCGCTGTTCAGTTGCCCCGCTCTGGCTCAGTTGGAAGAAGTTGGTTCGCTTGGGCTTTGGCACGGTACACTTGTATGCTATGTCCCTTTTAAGGGACTATGTGGACTTTATCATTCTTACTTTTCAGTGAACGCAAACTTTTAAAGATTTAAACTCAGCTGCATGTTAGCTGCCACCTTCAGCAAACCTCCTAATACAGTACATGCATCACGATGACTTTCCTGAACGTTTATGAGCGTCAAAAGTGGTGGATCTGTTCAGCAAAAGATTTCGATGTGTGTCACTGCATATAAAACCACTTAAAATAATACAAACAATATAACTAAAGCAATCTCCATTGTGCGGAGCGAGAGCGCTTCTCTTCTGATAAACTAAACAGTCGCATCATTGATGACGTAAGTGTGCTCGAGCTAAGAAGGTTAAATTGCAATGTGAGTGAAGGCCAAGGGGGAGAGGAGAGGGGGGGCAATCAGGCCTGGGCACGGTTCAAGACTACTGTGCCTAGTGTGAGTACACCTTTTTATTATCAAATTTTTAAATTATTACTATTTAAAATAAAGAACAGAGAAAGCTATTTCTCACTAATAAAGGGCTGACACCACATACATCATGTTTTGACGTCCTTAAAGCATAATTAAGCACCAAGCATTAATTAGGAGGGCAATCCCCCCACCCCAAAACCCCTGTAACTTACAACCATTATTTTTCTCAAAACTTTACACAGACAAAATGTGTTGCATTGAGTTTGCCCTGGTAAGCATAGAAAAACGTGAGGAGTCAATGTGTTTCACTTCTCAGGTTGTCAGTGTTCCTCCTGGTGGTGCTCTCCTGGATGTCACAAAGAAGATGGACTTCATGCCTGGTTTCAACCTGGAAGGCTTCCCCAACCGAGACAGCACCAAGTACGCCGAGCCGTACGGCATTGAGTCTGCGCACACACTGATCAGAGGAACTCTGCGCTTCAGGGTATCATACTAATCCACGAAACCATAAATAGTCATTGTAACTTCTAATGTTCCAGTGCTGATACTTCATGCACTCTACCGTCTGCAGGGCTTCTCCTCTGCAATGAGTGGCTTTGTGAAATTGGGACTCATCAACACAGAGCCATGTCCACTGTTGGACCACACAGCTTCTCCTGTTTCATGGGTATGGATGTACATTATTGAAACTTTTGTACTCGTAAAATGTTTTCTCTTTAATACTTTTACATGATAGGGTAAAAACTATGGCACTTGAGGGGTATAAAAAGGGTCCTGATCATCTGACTGTCATTTGGTTCGGGATTTGATCATTGTGTCTCTTACACAGAAAGAGCTTCTCTGTAAGCAGATTGGCTTGTCCACTAGTGTGAGCAACAGTGTGTTCGAGGATGCCGTTTATGAGCAGATTGGCAAGGACGACTTCAGAATGCAGAGTCTCAAATGGTGGGTAGAATCATTTTATAACAGCAAAATCAAAAGACTTCCATCTTAATATTCTTGCTGGTGTCTATAAGAGTCTGCGGAGCTTAAAAGATGAAGCATAACTCTAGTCTTTTTTAATGCAATTTTTAATCAATAATTTAATGATTAAACTTTTGTTTAAAGGTGCACTCTAATGAAAATATGGATATACCAAGGCATAGTAGAATAATTAGAGATCAGTATATTGAAATGGACACACTGTATCATGAGCCTCAGTCCCCATTATGTACTCGTTATCATGTTAATTCCTCGAGTGTAAAACCCCAAAGAACAACCGGTCTATCAGAAGACAAAACAAACTGTAATGAGACTCACGGGCCATGCCCTCCACATGTGTTCCAGAGGTGTCCCTAAGACTATCATGAAACCTTTATCATTACTACGTTTCCATCCTCTGATTTTTATTTGCATTTTGGATAAGCGCATCAAAAAATGGTAGATGGAAACGCCATGATGCTCATAACTGAGTAGGATTTCATCCGATAAGAAAAGATGTGCATAAATTGCGATGGAAACCATTTAACCACATAAATTCCAGTATGCGCATTAAAAAAGGTCATGTGGTTTTGTTATAAGAGATCATGTGATGATAAAAATGTGTGTAAATGAACAAACCAGCAGGCTGAACACATTATAAAACATCTGAAATGTTGTTTTGGTCATTCTAAAACGCCTTACTGTTTAAGTAGTTGTGTTATTATATTATTAATGACCTCTAGAATCATGAGCGTCTGTGCTCCACATCTGAAACCTTCAAACACCACCGTGCATTCACTGCGTGTCAGGATTGCCTTCTGAGGCACAAGTCATTTATTAAATGAAGAAAAGATTGACACAGCTTCTCCTGCTGCAAATTACGTTTTCACTGTTGATATTTGGCACCAGTTAATGAGGAAGTGATGATTTTGTCCGCTTTGACTCGTTGGATGGAAACGCTGCTTTATTCGCACGTCTTTTATGCAATAATCCAGTTTTCATTCGCGTTTTTGGATGGAAACATAGCTATTCTGACATTAGGATACTGGGATTTTGCAATATTGTTGTTGAGAGTTTTGATATAGCTATTTCTTACAATATAGAAAACTTACAAATATAAAAAAGCAAAAATATTTTTTTGTGTGTGTTTGAAAGACAACTGAGGCTTGTTGACTAGTCATTAACTAAATAAATATGAGCAATTCCATGCAAATGTCAACCTTGCCTTTAAAAAAAAAAGTTTTAACCAAAAATGTTTCTACATTTTTTTGTGTAAGCAAGTATTTTACAGTGCTTTAAAAATACTCTAAAATGTCTCTGTCAGTGTTATCAATCTAGTATATTTGATATACCAAAATCACACAAGTGGCAATTTCACATCTGTCACATCCATAACAGAGAAATGTCACATCCATAACTTTTCCCTCATAAATGCAAAAATGTCAAATAAAATCAATCGTTTTTCTTCTATAGTGAGCCGACTCTCATCCTTTAGATGAGCATTTCTTTTGGGTTGTGCAGTTTAATTCACAGAATTTCTACAAAGTATGTTGTATACTGCAAATTCAGACTCCATAATGCATCCATAATGCATGATTATTTTCCTCATTTAAAATATAAAATATGTTTACAAATTGATATTTTTCTAATCCCATAACTGACATGTGGTTAATTGTTTTGGAAAATATAAACGGTTATTTTAATATAATCAGGGTTCATACGGTCAAGAAAAACCTGAAAAAGTCATGGAATTTTGACATGGCATTTTCCAGGCCCGGAAAAGTTTTGGAAAAACTTAAAAACACACAAAGTTTTGGAAAAGTCATGGAAATTAGTTGAACAAATATCTGTATACTTAAATATAAGTTAGTTGTTTTTACAGTTTTTCTGTCCATGGCCAAACACATGCTCTCACATTATTAGTGCTGTGTGAGCATTATCTAAATACATTTTACATAGATAAAAAGATTCATTTAAACTAAATGTTGCATGTTTTATGATATTCTGTAATAACTTTGAACATGCATCGTTTTTCTTATTATTTACCATGTATACGTAGACATTACATGAAACATTAGGTCATGAAAATTTACTTGAAAAGTCCTGGAAAAATCATGGAAAAGTCATAAAATTTTAGTAGTAAAAATGTGTATGAACTCCGTATAATGTTAACGCATACTTT
Source organism: Danio albolineatus (assembly GCA_903798035.1). NCBI lineage: Eukaryota > Metazoa > Chordata > Actinopteri > Cypriniformes > Danionidae > Danio > Danio albolineatus. The sequence goes on from CAIGQQ010004470.1 coordinate 1,314,968, forward strand.
CTATGTTAATTTAATTTATGTTATGAGTTTTTACTACAAATGTCACATCCCTAACGTATAACAGAATTACTCATAGATTGTTCAGTTGGATTTAATGATCAATGAAAATATCTGAAATAATTTAAATAGTTCTTACATTTAGGGTGGGCGTACATGGTGCAAATTCTGATGGTTGGAAGTTTGAATGTTTATGAACACATAACAATTGAGGTCATGTGAAAAACCGTTTAGATGCAGTGACATAAAATATAATTTGATGACTTTTTGAAACAATCATATGAAGAAGTTTATGAAACATGGACCGAGAAAAACAACAGAGTCTCTTCTCTCTCAACTTGTTTAACTGAACACACCCCACAAATTCAGGTTTTAACATATTTAAAATGATTGGGAGCTTGTAAGCCACTCAACTCGGCTCAACCATGTGAGCATTTACTACTTTCATGCAACTTCTCATGATGAGAATGTACGACTGCACCTTAAAGCAGGGGTTCCCAAACTTTTTAGCCCACGACCCCTAAGATAACGATTCCAGTTACTCATGAGTCATGACCCCCACTATCCAGAAGTGGTTATAAACAAATAAATATTGCACACAACGATGCACACATACCAAAACCTATATAAACACAAGCATATTGACAACACAACGTGCAACAGTCTAACAACAAGAAACTTTTTTATAGTCATTTATTAGTTTAATTTAATATTAACCTGACCGAATGTCGACTGGCACAATGCTTACAGCAAAAGTTTATTCTTGGTTTAATTTTAGAGACCAACACTTGGAGATCATCCTCCATGTTCATTCATGGTCTTTATTTTTACTGTAAGCCAATGTGAGTGCCATAAAAGTGTCAAAGTTTAACGTTGTGCTATAAAATCAGTTTGCTGCAACTGACGCTATTGCTGTGGTAATATAACATAATCACAGAAGAAGTCAATACAATGATAAAATAAAACCAATCAAAAGGCTGATTGGTTTTTATTTGCACATTGTTGTTTGTATATATATATTATTTTTATTAAATTTTATTATATACAACTATTAAAGAGTATTTTTAATCTTCTGAAGGTTAATCTTAATTTTTAAACTTTTTTTTTTTTTTTTTTTTTTAAGTAATCTCCAAGCGAACCACCCCCCACCCCCTTATTGTACCACGACCCCAACTTTGGCAACCACTGCATTAAAGCACATCCTATTTATTTATTTTCTTTCTTTCTTTCTTTCTTTCTCTCTCTCTCTCTCTCTCTCTCTCTCTCTCTCTCTCTCTCTCTCT
>CAIGQQ010004470.1:1316257-1330256 GCA_903798035.1 Danio albolineatus
CTCTCTCTCTCTCTCTCTCTCTCTCTCTCTCTCTCTCTCTCTCTCTCACACACACACACACACACACACACACACACACACATAACAAAGGCAATCTGTTTAGTTCATTCATTCATTAATTAATTTTCTTTTCAGCTCAGTCCCTTTATTAATCTGGGGTAGCCACAGCAGAATGAACCGCCAACTTATCCAGCATATGTTTTACGCAGCGGGTGTCCTTCCAGCTGCAACCCATCTCTGGGAAACATCCAGACACACTCATTCACACACATACTCTACGAACAATTTAGCCAACCCAATTCACCTGTTCCACATATCTTTGGACCTGTGGGGGAAACCGGAGCACCCGGAGAAAACCCACGCAACTACGTGCCCAGAAATGCCTACTGAACCAGCTGGGGCTCGAACCAGCGACCTTCTTGCTGTGAGGCGAACGTGCAACCCACTACGCCAGCGTGGCGCCCTGTTTAGTTTAATAAAACTGAAATATTGATGGTCAATGAATTTTTATTATATGTATAACTATGAATAAAAAAGTAGCCTATTTGAAATGGTTTTCCCTGTTAATGTCAAAATCATTTACCGTGTGCCTGTACATTTTACTTTGATTTGTTTAATCGAGTCGTTTGACCGCCGTGAACCAGGACAAGCTTTCCAAACTACCTTTTCTCAGCACTGAAAGCCAGCGCGTCGAATGGGCATTTCAGACACTGTGAACTATGTGCAGGACAAATGTTTAAGAAACTGACATTATGGTTGTTCCTAAAGATGAATCACTTATCACATTTTTTCACAAGCATTTCATGAGTAGTTTAAATGTAGAAAAGCTTGATTTCATTGCTTCCCCATTTAAAAAAAAGAGGTAAAAAAATGTGAAAATGTTTTTATCTTCAAGCTATATGACATGGCACTTGTATGTTTTGATTATGCAGTGAGGTGCAGCTTCATTACCCCACTTATGAGGTTACTGTGATGAAAGTCTATGAAGTAATAGACAATGAATCTGTTGGTTAAAGATGACTGACTCCTTTGAAACCCATCAGGCTCGGGCTGCTCAGTGAAGAACCAGTTCCTCATGCCGAAACCATCTTAGCAGCGGTTGCTAAGCATCTGGAGGCTAAACTTTCTTTCGGTAAAAACCCTGTTCCTCTTGTCATTTCTGCTGCTGTGATGTCATTATTAATCATTTGTTATATGTTTTTCTGAAAATTATTCATCAGAGCATCACAGACTTAAATGTTTAGTTGAATGTTACATGAAATAAATGATGTATTTGGATCATTTCTCGTGCAGACAAGGGTGAGCGCGATATGATCATCATGAGGAATGATGTTGGAATCAGACACCCAACGGGCGAGCTGGAGACCAAACACATCAGTCTGGTGGTTTATGGGGATCCCAATGGATACTCGGCCATGGCCAAAACCGTGGGCTACCCTGCAGCCATTGCCGCCCACATGGTGCTCAACGGTCAGTGCGGGCCAGTTATTTGAAAAACACTTGCTCATTTAAAAGCAAACTCTGCTAAATTATGTATTTGTTTTTTTGTATTTTGTTGTGTGTATATATATATTTTTCCAATTATATTATTATTTTTAGCTCAATCTAGAGAAAGTAATCTTTTATGTCATTCTGCAATTCTGGGTAATTTTGAGGCATTTTCTATTCATTCTAAATTAACTTTTGGTGCTTTTTTTATCAAGAAAAAGTCCAAGATTTAGAATAAGACTTACTTGTAAAATGTTTTTGCTATTTAACAACAAAACAGTAGGTCAGTAGTGAAAGATGACGTCACTTAGATCAGTTTCTTCTCTGTCTTAAAGCCTTCTTCGATGAGGTTTTTTCACAACTTATGATGACATAGCAGTTAAAATAGGACAAATGAGCTCATGCATGGAACAAATTCTTGACCTTTGTCAGTGAGGGGTGGGTCTTCCAAACCCCCCGAACCACAAAACTTTTAAACCATTTAGTCAATTGGCAGATGCTTTTGTCCAATTAGTGCTTATTATACAAAGGAACTGTTAGTGCTCAGAGAATTACGTGCTAGAGTAAGGGGGGAGGAATGTTTCTTTTTTTGAGAAAAATGTGTTTTTACAGGTGGTTTGTCAAACCCACTCACCTGTGTGACGTTCGTTTCATAAATGCAAAATTTAATAAATTTTTTTGCAAATATTTATTACAAATTTAACAGAAAGAAACCCCACAAAATGTCTAGTGGTTGTATTTATGGTCAATTGAAATGAATCTGACCGTATGATGTCCCCTACAGGTGAACTGACGACTAAAGGGCTTGTGGTGCCGATGACAAAGAGCATCTATAGTCCGGTGCTGAAGAGACTGCAGGACGAGGGTCTCCAGTTTATCACTAAGAGCAGCCTATCAGAGTAAAACACAGACCTGGGATCTCACTCTTCACAAAATCTTTGTGTCACCAAATTGATAGCAGATGATAAATCACTGCTCATATTCCACAACGAACGGTTGTGAATCATTAACTTGCCCTTGCAGTCAAGTTAGCGACGATCCAACGGTTAGTAACTTTATCTTCAAACTTGAATCTGAAAAGTAGATTCTGTTAGTTGACAGCGAGTGTCCATTTTTATTAGTGTTGTCATACATCAGGAGCATTGTACTGACCGGCGCAGTGTTGGGTAAAATTACTTTTACAATCTTACTCTTTCCTTAATAAACTGTGACACTTTAGTTCAGGTAAAAATTCATCCTGTTAACTACTGACTTATTACATGCCTGTTATTAAGAAATTAACCGTCCGTTAGTAGTTATAAAGTCTAATTCTACATCCCTAATCCTACCCAAGACCTAAACCCAACTACTACCTTACTAACTATTAATAAATGGTTAATTAGTAGTTTAAGCTAGTAGCGTTAGTTAATGGTTTGTTAATACTGTGAATTGTGACCTAAACTAAAATGTTACCAAATAAATAAATTAATTACCTTACTTTACAAGTAACTTAGTAACACGTTACTTTAATTTTTTTAAGTGACTTAAGATTGTAATATAGTGTACTTTTTAAAGTAATTTTACCCAACACTGTACTTACGGCAGTGTTACTTTTCACAAAGCACCTTTATTCCCCAGTGAACCGTCCCTATTTCTGTCATTGAAAATGAACTTTACACAGTCAATACTATCAGAAAAGGTTTTAAATATGAATTTCTGCTTCAAAAAAACAAACTGTGGCTTCATATTTATGAGAACATGATGTCATGTTGGATACTACTGATTCACGTAACCATTTTCTGTAAAACGTTTTTACCATCACGTATGCATTGAGTTATTTTTACATATTCTCTTTGAAACTGTATCATGTTAAGACGTTAAAATCATTTCTACAGCCTTTTTAAAGTGTAACATATTTACAGAGCTCTTTTAAAAAGAATGCTTGTCCAATAAAACATTGGCGTTTTTCCTTGCGTTGGATTTATATCCCTTGTTGAGCGTCAAATAAACATCCTAAATATTGTCTGTCATCTTCATAAGCCAGAAATTGGAGTAAATTACCCTCCCCTCCCCCCTGTGTTGACTGGCCGACGGAGGCCGTAAACGCAATCTGCATTGTTTGTACCATGAGGTCAGCAGTGCGGTCACTATAAAGTAGGCCACCAAGCGCTGGATAATTGGGTCTGTAATTATTAGAAGTTAAAAATGCAAATGAAGGTGCCAGAAGACCGTGTCTGGCCATTTGACCCATATTTTGGTCTAAATGAGTACCTTTTTGGCTCTTAAGACTGGATTAGGTTTTGTGAATAATTACAAGCGATTCTTCAAAGGGATTATTTCATAACTCCGTGTAGCTGTCATCTTTGTCACCAAACCCTTAAGCCGTGGACTTATAATAATCGGTTCCTTAAGAAATGACCTGATCGTTAGCAGAAACACGGTCTTGCTGGGTTAAGCCAAGATGAATTCGAGGAGCAGAAGTTAATTGAAAAACAACCCTATTCAGAAAACGTCTTTAAGGAGGAAAAAACTCTTTGTTCTCTTTTATTGACCTCCTGAGCCAGATGGAGGGAGACCGAAGGACTGTTGTTCTGATCTCCTTGATAGTTTGGCAATCAGGATGGTGAGGTAACAAGAAAAGCAAGTTCAGAATTAAGAGCTCACACGAGCCAAGCGGCTGCTGTCTGGAGACTGTAATCAACACGAGTCTGTCCCGAGGGCAGATGGAAAAAGGAGAATATTAGGGAATATGAACGGTATTACTGAGACTCGAAAGATCTTGCTCCAAGTTTGTGCCAATGCTACACAAAACAATAAAAAAAAACTAAAACCACTTGACTCAGCCTTTATATATTAATTTACTTTTTTCAGTAATATTTTATTTTATTTAGTTAGACTGGAAATAAAGCAGTTTTTAAATTTAAAAAATATCTAATATTTAAGATCTTTTTGTAGATTTGTTTCCCAATTGGCTACAGAACAAACCACAGTTGTTCAATGACTTGCATAGTTAACCCCATAAAGTTGGTTTAATCTTTAAATACAGTAGCACTTTAAGATGAATACTAGTATCACCATGCCAAAAACAAGTAAAAATTTGTTATTAAAATTATAAATTAAAATTATATTTAATAAATTTCTCTCCGTTAAACAGAACTTGGAAAATATTTGAAACAGAATAACATTTTAACATGACGGCTGATAACTATGTAAATAATAAAACAGGACTTACAATAGAGGTGAATGTGGGGTGAAATGTATAATTACAGAACTTAATTACATTTTTAAAATACTTTTTGAGGGATTGTATAAAAATGTTTAATGATTTCTATTAGATATTATAATGCAGCATTTGTGTTTTATAAAGAATCAGGACCTTTACTCAACTAAGTTGTAAAATTATAAATGGTATGTAGTTTTTACATTTTCTTCCCACCTTTAAATCGTTAATGTTTTTTTTTTTTACATTTTGAAAATGCTTTAAATTTACAAATAAAAAACACTTTTTATTGTTTTTCCACTGTAACCCATTTATTTTTTTACTTTAAAGAAACAAACTAAACGTTTCAATTGAACTAATATTATTATAAAAAGATCAATGTCTACTTTATAAATATCTATAGGGCTGCACAGTACACTACCTGACAAAAGTCTTGTCGTGGATCCCTGTTGTAAGAGCAACAAATAATAACTTGACTTCTAGTTGATCATTTGGTGTGGCAGAAGGTAGATTTTTTTTTTTCCCGTGAATCATCTGTTGAACTGCATCCCAATCATCACATATACGACAGAAGACCTATTGGAGCCTGCATGGACCCAAGATTCTCACAGAAGTCAAGTTTGGTAAAGAAAAAAATCATGGTTTGGGATTACAGTCAGTATGGGGGCGTGCGAGAGATCTGCAGAGTGGATGGCAACATCAACAGCCTGAGGTATCAAGACATCTGTATTGCCCATTATACTACAAATTACAGGAGAGGGCAAACTTTTCAGCAGGGTAACGCTCCTCATACTTTAGCCTCCACATCAAAGTTCCCGAAAGCAAAGAAGGTCAAGGTGCTCAAGGATTGGCCAGCCAGGTAACCAGACATGAACATTATTGAGCATGTTTGGGATAAGATGGAGGAGGCATTGAATATGAATCCAAAGAATCTTGATGAATTCTGGGAGTCCTGCAAGAAAGTTTTCTTTGCCATTCCAGACTTTATTAATAAGTTATTTGAGTCCTTCAAGCTTATGGAAGTCATACACAATATTAATTCTTTTTCCACTGCACCATGACTTTTATTCTATACTGTATATTATTTATGTTAAGTGACAAAACTTTTGTCTAAGCAAAGTCAGACCTTACTGTCCTAATTAAATAAGTAACAATCAAGGCATGATCATCTTTTATTTGGGTAAAATTAGCGAAGTCTAGAGGCATTTGTCTTTCATATAAGCCACTTCTGTTACCAAATGATCAACTAGAAGTCAAGTTACTAATTGTTGTTTCTAATACTTGGATAGGCGACAAGACTTTATCAGGTAGTGTATATCGTTTCAGCATTGATATCACAATGTGCGCATTCACAATAGTCACATCACAAAATTTGCAATGTTGAGTCTGAACTACAGTTGACTAGGAGCTACAGAAATGAATTTAATTACTGTATTTACACAGAATCTATATGATTTATACAAAAAAAAAGTTTTTCTCACTTAAAAGTTTTATCTTGTTCCAAATATCCACATTTCAAAGCGAAAACGAGATTATTTTACTTACCCCACTGGCTGTTTTAAGGAGAAACTTTTAATTTTGACCTAAGTTTTGACCTAAACAATATTGTTACTTGATCTAAGAATTTTTTTATTTTTGGCCTAGAAACGAGACAAAGTAATAAAAGCATATTTTGCACTGTGACTAATTTCTGCACCTGAATACTGTTGAACCCCCCCAAAAATTTCCCCTAAAACTTGTGACACTGTATTCATATCGCAACATGTATTGCAGTAAAATAAAACATCACAATATCAGATTTTTCCAATATCGTGCAGCCCTACTATGAAAATGAGTTGCTACCTTAAATATAAAAGCTGAATCAAGTTAACCAACTTATTTTAACTTGCATCATTTACTGTATACTGACTTAAAACATCAAGTTTGTATAACTTAAAAATTTAAGTTGAAACCTGATTAACTTAAGTTAAAGGGGTGGTCCAGAGTGTATTTTTAAGGCTTGGTTGTGTTTATAAGATGCAAAGCAATGTGTGCTTATGCTTCATTTGTAAAAATAAAAATCACGTTATTTTTTTAAATGATCTTATTTTAATTATATACTGCTACTCGGTTAACATGAAAACAACTGTCATATTTTCTAGCTCCTTCGAAAACCCGCCCTCAAGAAGCTCTGAATGATCAGCTAACATAATGTGTTGTGATTTGTGGATTGGCTCCACATCACCAGGAAGCATCACGTCCTGTCACTAGCATGCACTGTGCCTCCACTGTGTAAATACTGTCAGTCATATAGCCTTGTCAGTGTGAGCCTGAATTAGACATAAAATGAAGAGGACACAACTGTAGCTCATGCCTGCTCTCTAAAATAAAACCTGACACGTCTTTCATATACATATATATATATATATATATATATATATATATATATATATATATATTTATTTATATATATATATTTATTTATTTATTTATATTCCGGTCATTTATATTCCGGTCAGTTTATTTGAGATCTAGAATGCAGGGATAGCGGCCGCATAGAGAGACACTGCAGCGCTGGTGAAGATTATGGCTGTTTACAACGATTTGATGGATAAATATGAATTTGTAGCTAAATTGTTAATGGTGCCAAACAGCATTTTCCATTGTTTACATTCTTGTTTATGTCCTTGCACAGTTTCAAGCGTTAACGGTATGTTGTAGCATGTAATAAATAAATTTTAACAAATAAAAATACTTACATGTTCTGGCTCACAATCCACAGCTTCTTCTGTTATGGTTGGAGCTGCTCCTTCTTTGAGGAGTTTTTAGCTGAATCCAGAACTGAACTGAGAGATTCTGGAAGTTCTCCTTTGTCAAATGCTATTTTTTATAATTGCCTGGTCTTTTAATTTAATTAAAATTTAATATTAAGCACTTCTCTTTTTGTGTCCTTTCATTTGGAAGGCCGAATACAGAAACAGAACATGCTTTGTGCAAATAGCAGCATTTGGACATGATTTTAGCTTTCTCTGCTTTAACATTACAGCGCCTCTGGCCACTCCCCATTTGTGATCTCATTAGCCTGGATGTATTTTTTTAGTCCACAAACTTTGTTCCCTGTAGGTTGGCTAACTCTGTAAAAGCCAACGTCTCCCTTGCATTGCATTGAAGCATGTTACATTCAGAGATGTTGTTTATGTTCACACAGCAACATTACACATCAACTAAAGTTTAAAATATGATATCGTGGTGGACCACCCCTTTAAAGTAACACAGAAACTAATGTCATCTGACTTTTTGATCGTATCATATTTTATATAAGTACATGAAAGATCCTTTTTATAAAAAGACCAGTCGACTTGATTTCTTGTTTTTGTTTAATCCTACAAAATGGACAAGAAAAAAAAACACGTACAGCTACATAGTGTCAGTATATAATGCTTACGTCAGTAACAAACAATCATTGAGGCGTCCGGAATATTAAACCAGCAGTTCAAATCTGACTAAATGACTCAAACGCCTGTAAAGCACTAGTGCGTCAAATAGAAAATTCTAGACATAAATAGAAATTTGGTCCATCGACGTGGTTGCTGTAATATTATTTACACATTAGAATATTATATCCATGACTGATTTTGCCACTTTCTTTGTATATTTGTATGAAAAAAAACAGTGGCTGAAATACTACTACAAAAAATAGACTAATTAAAAAAAGTCTTATTAAAAGAATAACAAAAACAGATTTTCCCTTTAAACGAACTTTTAAGCAAATAAATATGAGATTCTATGAGAAAGACATTAGTATGTAAGACATTAGCACAAGAGAAATGAATAATAAAAATGTGGAGTGTACAAAGGCACACATTTAGGGACGGCGCTGCATCCAGCAGAGCTCTATCAGTTCAGTGATGGACTGAGGGAAAACAAAAGCATTCTTTGATAGAAAAAAAATGAGTCTTTTTCCTGTGCCGGCTCATCACTATGGTTACACCAAGGATTCCAGACTCTCGGTCGCACTCGAGACGTCTCCTGGGACCGTGCCGTTGTTGTCGGAGGACTGAAGCGCTCGCTCGTCTTCTTGGGTGCTGACCAAACTCAGAATGGCTTTGTAGAGGAACTGATACTGATCCTATCCCATCAGCATCAAAAAAAAAAAAAAAAAAAAACATGAACATGTTGGTAGTTTGACCACAACATACCACTTAAAATATTCAATTTTCCCAAGTGGATTGGAGTTAATTCCACCTCAGGGCAGGATTATTAATGACTGACTTTTTCCTTCATCAGCTTTGCTGCCAACTCTACATAGATGCGAAAAAAAAGTCACTGCATTTCCTTTAAAATGTCTAAATGCCAATAGTCTGCACACACATGGAAAACATTGAAGTTACAGATATAAATATATTTCAATATTTATTACCATAAAGCTTGTAAATTTCTATGAATCTTTCACATAAGCATATTTTTGATGTTTTTATCTTATGTAAAATATATAACCTGTGCAATAACCCATTAATGTGTGTGTGTCCTCTTGACAATTCTCAGTTTCTTCATATTTCAAATTTATAGTTTTACGTTTGAGTAAAGTGACGCTTAAAAATATTACAAATGTAAACTTTTTGAAATAAAATAACAAAAATGTTTATATATACAATATTACTGTTTAACCTATAAGTAAGAAACAAATATTTGGTGGAATAAACCTGATTTTCATTCATGCCGAATACAAATCTTTGTTATTCTGACAAATTTTTCAGTCATTTTCCTTTGACTTAGTCCCTTTATTCATCAGGAGTCGCCACAGCGGAATGAACTGCCAACTTATCTGTTGTAAACAGCAGATGCCCTTCCAGCCTCAACCCAGTACTGGGAAACATCCATATAAACTCATTCACCCACATACACTACAGTCAATTTAGTTTATTCAGTTCACCTATACTATCTGTCTTTGGACTTGTGGGGGAAACCGGAACACCTGGAGGAAACCCACATGAACATGGGGAGAACAAACAAGCTCCACACAGAAATGCCAACTGACCTAGCCGGGACTTGAACCAGCGACCTTCTTGCTGTGAGGCAACAGTGCTAACCACTGGGTCAACATGTTGCACCTGACCAATTGTTAGTTACTAAAAAATGAAATAGCTCTAAAAGATATTTTAATTTGAAGTTTGGTAGAAATAGTCTTAACATTTTACTCAAACCCATACCTAATTTCTTTATTATTTTAGTTTTAAGTAATTTAAGTTTTTATTAAATATTATTATTGCTGTGCTTCAGAATATTTAACGTATTATATACGGTATACTTTTATTTACTCCGTTCTATAACTTCAAATTGGAATAATTAAAAAATAGGAAACTCATGGTTGTTCTACAATTTTAATCTCTACTCTATATAGACAAAATCTATACACACAAATACTGTTTATATGTATACGCAGGCCTGCATAGTATCTGATTCTGTGTAATCTGAATTCCGTTATCAGATTTCAAAAATCAAGTGCTTGTAATTATCGTAAACTACTATTTAACATGCTTTCAAATGCAGTTACTTTTTAATGGATGACATATTTACACAATGGCAGTAAATTGTGGGTAGCACATTCGCCTCATAGCAAGAAGGTCACTGGTTCGAGCCTCGGCTGGGTCAGTTGACGTTTCTGTGTGGAGTTTTCATGTTCTCCCCATGATAGCGTGGGTTTCCTTCGGGTGCTCTGGTTTCCCCCACAAGTCCAAAGACATGCAGTATAGGTGAATTGGGTAAGCTACATTGTTCGTAGTGTATGTGTGTGAATGAGTGTGTATGAATGTTTCCCAGTGATGTGTTGCAGCTGGAAGTTCATCCGCTGCATAAAATATATGCTGGATAAGTTGGCGGTTCATTCCGCTGTGGGGAACCCTGATTAATAAAGGGACTAAGCCAAAAAGAAAATGAATGAATGAATCAATTCTCTATTGACCTTATTAATCGCGTACGAGCGGGCACAGCCATTTGAATCTTTTTGGCTCGAGACTTCCGGTCTCATTCACTTCCATTCTTTTTTAGACTTTAAAAACAGCTCGTTACTCTGCTTGGTGTTGCAAACTAATATTTTCTAATTATATTATTCTACTTTTTATGTATAGTCATGGACACACTTGATGTAGAGCAAGTAGTTTGGACCATTTTCTGTTGTTTATTATTCCTAGTCATTTTTCCCACAGGAAACTGAATCGGAAATTAGAATCTAAAGCATTCACAAAAAAGGAGCACAATTCTGCATTTTAGAATAGGGTCAATACAGTATATTCTTCTGCGATTCAGAAGTCAGCAACAAGAAATTTTTCATTCACATTTCAGACTTTGATATCTGGATTTATGTTGGTTGTTTTACATTGATCCTGTCTTTAACTTGAACAGTAGATTTAGCCGTAGTATTACTGTGCATTTTATGTTTTCAATATTGTTTTTTTTTTCTTAAATTAACTTTTTTAAAACTAAATATACAATTACTGTTTGTTTAATGAAGTATTAACAATTATTATGTAATAAAGATTATACAGCTTTACTATATATGACATTAAATAAGGGCAATCTAAATAAAAGTAGTCCATAAAAAGTACATTACAAAAGGGTCACACTTTACAAGGTACTTTAGTTAATGTTAATACATTTACTAACATGAACAAACAATGAACAATACATTTACTACAGTATTTTGTCATGTTAGTTAACGTTAGTTAATGAAAAAACAGTTGTTCATTGTTAGTTCATGTTAACTCACGGTGCATTAACTAATGTTAACAAGTATGGACTTTTATATTAATAATGCATTAGTAAATGTTCAATTATGATTAATAAATGTTGTACAAGTGTTGTTCATGATCAGTTCATGTTAGTAAATGCATTAACTAGTAACCCTTATTGTAAAGCGTTACCTACAAAAGTAATCTAAATGTAATCCAAAAGTAGTCCGATTATGTGACCATAAACACGTAATCTAAGAGACTACAAACTTTGTGCCGTAATTTCGACAACTGATTACAATTTCTAAGTAATTTTTGCGTATACTTATGTATATGATCAGAAGATTCCTCACAATGTCAGTGAAGACTCCAGGCCTCATGAGGTTGATCATCTTGGCCACCATATAGACGTCCACCGCACTCTCTGCCTCAAGCTGTTGAAGTAGAGTGAACAGCGCACAGAATGTTCCAGCAGTCACACCACCATGTCTGCAGAAACAGGGAAATCATGCCCTCAGAAACCATCAAAACAGATTATTAAACAAATCTATGATAAAGCATGTTCAGTTCTAACCCTACTGAGCCACCTACATATACAACGGTTTTGGGCATCATTGATGTGCTGCTGATCTATGCTTTGACAAGCACTGCATGTAGCTATCAAGAATAAAATGGTCTCTGAATGCAATCCCTGAACCATTTTGAGACCATGGGTGGGAATCTGGGGGCTTACACTGAAGTTATTTCTGTTTTATTTAAATAAGAGAATCTTTGCTGTAAAACAAGGGAGTTTTGTTGTTTCCTGTGGGCCTAAATCACCTGGGGTTCCTCAAGGTTCATGTCTCGGTCCCTTTCTGTTTTCTCTATATATGCTTCTTTTGGGGTATTTCTAAAATGTAAATACCAAGATGTGCATAAAACAAACCACCACTCCGCTTCGGCAGATTTAAAAATATATACAAATATGATATTATAAACTATTATAACTAAGCTTTGATAAGTAGCAGTAGTTTTATATATACAGCACATCGAATTTCCATTGCTCAAGGATGCTTTACAATGGATCCAAACAGTCACAGAGTCTATTACATAGACCTGTTTTAGTCTCTGAATCCACTGAGCCACCTTTGGAGAACCTTTTTCCATCCAATGTACTGTTATCTTTTTTTTTTTTTTTTTTTTTTTTTCCAACCAGTAATAATATCCTTAGGACAAATCTTGTTTTATTATTAAACATGTCTTTGGGTAGTGCTCCCAGTGAGCATATAACTGGATCTATGCGTATTTCTATTTCTAATATCTTATCAATTTCTTTTTTAACATTTTCCCAAAATTCTTGAATCTTAGGACAGTCTCAAAAATGTGGGTATGATCTCCAATTTTACCACATTTTCTCCAACACAATGCAATAGATGGTCCCTTTATTTACAGTATGTAAAAATGACAAAAGGAGTATTAAAGTACCTAATTTTTACTTATTTTCCAATTAAATCTTTTTTCATAATTGACTTAATGTGATGCTACTTTTAATGGTCTTATATAAAAAAGTGTATTATTATTAGTAGTAGTAAATAAACAACTAAAATATTAATTTTATAGGGATCTTCTGTTTTTTGTTTTTTTCAGGAAATTCTAATAATTTGTTTTTGTAAATATATGTTTTAACTATTGAAATTTAAAAGGAATTTTAGGAGAAAAATGTATAAAACAATTTTCATATAGGGCCTTACAAAATGAATATTTAATATAAATTATTTTAGCTTGAGTGCAATAACAATTATAATACTGCTATTTATTTTATAATAGCTTCAAATAGCTGTTTCTTTTAGCTATTATTACTATTCAACAGCTGCTCCAACATCTCTAGTTCAGCAAAAACCAGCATGCATTTTTATGCTATTCTAAGCTGGGCGGGAGTAGCTGTAGACAGCAGACAGTTAGATGACCCACTGGCTTCTGGAACACAGATAATTGTGCCTTTTCCAAGACGCAGTGTGTGTCTCCTTCAGGGCCAAGATGCAACTCACTCATCGTGAATGACCATTGGTCCATCTTTGGAGCTGGCCTCTTTTTGGATGATTCTGATCATCTCAAAGACGCTACTGATGGGACTGTCTGGGTTTGGCCAGCGTGGGCTGCGGTAATGCTTCACTTCTAGAACAAAGTCATCCTGAAAGAAAGAGAAAAGAATGTGTGTCATCAGTGTGTGTGTTTGCTGGTTTACGAATATATAAATTTGTATAATGTCAAGGGTATGACCAGACCAGTGTTGGGTAAGTTAATTCTAAAAAGTAATTGAGTCTCGATTTTTTGCTGCAACATTCGGATGGTAAGGTCAGAATTTGGCACCTACAACATGAAAGCATGGTTTCATCCTGCCTTGTATCAAAGGTTCAGGCTAGTCGTGGTGGTGGTGTTATGGTGTGGGGGATATTTTCTTAGCACACATTACTACTACTACTTGAGTATTGCTGCTGAACATGTCCATCTCTTTATGACCACAGTGTATGCATCTGATGGCTACTTCCAGCAGGATAATATGTCATAAAGCGTGAATCATCTCAGACTGGTTTCTTGAACATGACAATGAGTTCACTGTATTAAA
>CAIGQQ010004470.1:1365256-1378471 GCA_903798035.1 Danio albolineatus
ATATATATATATATATATATATATATATATATATATATATATATATAAATAAAAAAAAATTTAAACACATTTCTAAGCATAATAGTTTTAATAACTCATTTCTAATAACTGATTTATTTTATCTTTGCCATGATGACAGTAAATAATATTTTAAGACACTTCTATACAGCTTAAAGTGACATTTAAAGGCTTAACTAGGTTAATTAGGTTAACTAGGCAGGTTAGGGTAATTTAGCTCTATAATCAGAACCTGTAATATAAGTTTGAGGTCGGATTTTCAAGGCACATTCATTGATATCAAAAGCTTATGACAAAAAGTTGAATTACCACATCCTGGTCACCATCAGTCAGGTACTCTAAAGCAGATTCATCGTCGCCCTGGGCCGGCCGGTAAGTGACAGAGTATCTCTCTATATTGGAGTCATAAACGGCTCGTGGTCTCTCCCAGATCACAAGCATACTGGTGTAATTATGTGGGCTGGCTTGCACATTCTCCGGCTCTGAACTGCAAACTATAACAAACACATACAAACAAAGTTAATTCATGCAATTTGGACCTTAGTTTACTTACACTAAACAACAAACAGGACGACACGGTGGCTCAGTTGTTAGCACTGTTGCCTGACAGCAAGAAGATAGCTGGTTCGAGTCCTGGCTGGGTCAGTTGGCATTTCAGTGTGGAGTTTGCATGTTCTCCCCATGTTCACGTAGGTTTCCTCTGAGTGCTCCGATTTACCCCACAGCCCAAAGACACGTTTAGGTGAATTGAATAAACTAAACTGGCCATTGTGTATGTGTGTGAATGAGTGTGTATGGATGTTTCCCAATACTGGGATGCAGCTGGAAGGGCATACGCTGAAATATATATATGCTGGATATGCTGGATAAATTGGTGGATTATTCTGATGTGGTGACCCCTGATGGATAAAGGGAATGAGCCGAAGGAAAATGAATGAATAAACAACTACAGAAACACATGTCCACACATGAAAAGATGGCTTAATAAAATGACACATCTACTTTACTTTACACAGAACTATTTTAAAGTATGGGCTTTTTAACATTAGTTTTATGTTTAAAGTATCTTACAGTATGCATATAGATGGCATTTGATCCAAAAGTTCCACCCAAGGCTCACTGGAAATTTGTAGAATCTGTTCTGAAAAATCTCAAATACATTACTCTGCATTTTTCAGATGCTATAAGCTATACCTTTTTGTCTTATGTTGTATTTGTGAATTGTTTAACTCTCTTTTCCACCATTAAAACATTTCCTGTCATCTGGTGTTAAAGAGCATGGTTTATTGTGACATATATCATAATACTACTTATGCCCAATCAATCCACCCAATGCATAAATTTGATATATGAACGCACACAGACACACATGCATATATAAAGTTGCAGCTAATATATATTTAACATCCATGTACTTTACATGTTTACAATTCTAAGGTTTGAAAAGAAAAAGTAAACTGTCATTTCGCAATATTTGAAACTATATGTTGCATATTGTACGTATGTGACAAATTTTATATCTGTGAAATCCAAACATGAACTTGTATGTGATTTGCCTATTTTGCCACATTGTAAAAAAAAAAAAAGTCATATTAAAGCCATGACAACAAGTGTTTTTTTTACGTAACTGTGACTTTATTAATGCTGATCAGGTTTTAACTACACTAATTAAGCTATACAAAGTTTGATAAAAAGAAATTGTCGGTTTGATTGATGCAAGTTGTGAAAATATTGAAGTCAATCTAATTATTCTTTCATTTTCTTTTCGGCTTAGTCGCTTTATTAATATAGGGTCTCTTCAGCTGAATGAACCACCAACTTATCCAGCATATGTTTTACACAGCGAATGCCCTTCCAACTGTAACCCATCTCTAGAAAACATCCACACACACTCATTCTCACAATTAAGCTTACCCAAATTACCCATACCACATGTCTTTGGACATGCAATCTCCACACAGAAATGTCAAATGACCCAGCCGAGGCTCGAACCAGCGACCTTCTTACTGTGAGGCGATTGTGCTACCCACTGTGCCAGCGTGATCGCCCTTAATCTCATTCAAATACAAAAATTAATGCAGCAATATTTGTCATAGTACATAAATCTATACGGTCACAAGAATGCATAACAAGTGTACAACTGTAGGTAACTGAAAATTCATTAATAAATACTCATGCAATATGTTTGATGATGTCTCACACATGCATTTTGTGTATTCAGTCTATAGCCATGTACGAGCTAGCTGAATTACAGGACAGTGTATATTCTTGTGAACGAAACCTTTCAAAAATGCAAACTTAAAACTTTATTATGCATAGTTGACACGAAAGTGTAGCCTTAATATCAGAATTTCTTTTTAAATGCTGACAGAAACAGTTGCTGTTTCATATTTTCTGGAAACCATTATACTTTAAGGATTCTTTGATTGACCAGAATAAATGTATTTACTGTCACCTTTGGTCAAATTAAATTACCTTTGCTAAATAAAAATAATTCCTTTAACTTTTTCAAAACATTTGCAAGAGTTCACTTTCTGCATGGGGTGTCTAATTAAACATTTATTTAACCCCTAATTAAATACAAAAACCTCAAATGTTGTGTTGAAGCAAGTTAAACCTGAGTGACCCTTTAAGAGCGAGTATGGACACTGCTGACTTATTGGATCAGCTTAACCTGGTTTAACATGGTTTAGTTATACTTAGACAGACTCCCAGACACAATCTGCGGACATTTAGTTTCATTGATTTTTTTTATTTTTATTATTATTATTTTTTTTTTGCTATTTCTTCACAGATTTTTGTTTAAAATCTGTGGATTTGTGTTTTGAAAGTATGGTGGCAAAAATTTAACATGAAATCAAAAATAATAACTTTTGTTTAACCTTTAATATGCAAGTCTCTCATATGATAAACTTACTAAAAAGCAGCAAAAAAAAAACATTACAAACAGCACTTTACATAAATCCTATAAAAATTTGCATATTATTTAATAATAGTACAGAAATTAATATAAAAACTGAATAAATATATATTTACCAAAAAAATGCAAGTGAAAAAAACATTGTGTATAAAAAAATATTGTGTATCATTTCTAGTCTACGACCACCACCCATCAGCTAACACAAGAGGGCAGAAAGCATCCACGGATTAGGCAAAGTGTCCACTAAATTAGTGTTAACCATGAATTATATATCATTAACAAACAATAATTATTTAAAAAATCAGCCTTTAATCCATTGTCTTCACCCCACGTGTCATTTGGCATTGAGCTCCATTACAAACTTATTTAAGATTTGAATTAAGATCTTAAGATATGGCAGCATGATATTGTTCAATTAAAATTAAAACTTGACCGGTCAAAAGGTTGCAAGGAAAGCTAAAGGATTTCTGATGACACACAAGTTTATCCTCAAGGTTAGGTCAGTATTAGGACCCTTAGACGATTAAAGATATTGATGTGTAAACTGCATCGATACACTGTAAGAATTCATTTGTTGGTGACTGCTGTTAAATTGAAGTCTGACATGAATTGAAGATAAGGTGGGCGACATGGTGGCTTAGAGGTTAGCACTGTCACCTCACAGCAAGAAGGTCACTGGTTTAAGTCCTGGCTGGTGCAGCACAGACCAGCTAGTGCAGGTAAACCTCACTCCTCTGACCTCTAAAAAGATGCTCTAGCAACAGACACTAGAGGCCATGGTTTTTAGCCTTCTTGGTAGAGCAAGAAGACTCCCATGCGGAAAGTCAACGATTTGATCCCAGCTCGGAGCGGATTTGGTGGTGGAGGACTGGCAGGGTTACACCGGATCAGTTAGTATTTCTGTGTGGATTTTGCATGTTCTACCTATTTTGTATGGATGTTTCCCAGTACTGGGTTGCAGCTGGAAGGGCATTTGCTGTGTAAAACATATGCCGGATAAGTTGGCGGTTCAATCCGCTGTGGCGGCCCCTGATGAATAAAAGGACTAAGCCAAAGGGAAATGAATGAATATGAGGTAAAGTGTTGGCATATTTATTTATGGGTAATTTATACATTTAATCATCATGTTGTAATGTTTCATGGCCATGCAATGGATGTCCAAATGGATGCCATGGATGATAAATTTCCCAAAAACGAAATAATAAGGTATAAACAAACAAATTTGGGCATAATTCTATCAGGGAGTGTAAATATGTGGCCTGATCAACCGAATGCATTTATAGGTTTGAACTGAAGTCAACCTGGCTAAGTGAGGGGGCAAACAGAAAGAGACAGTTTCCTAGCAACTCCAAACAGTTTTTATACGAAGACAGAAAGATTGATGTGACTGAGTAGATGTGAGTAAACATTGCTAATACTGCGAGCACAGTGATGGAGTTCAGTAAATCTGGTTTGGCTGGCTGCATTTGACTTTTTTGTTCTCTTCCCAGCAAGCACATTTTTGTGTTTAAAAGAAGTCTAATAGATGTCTAATAGATGTCTAAACATAGACCTCTCTGCTGAAAAGAGTAAATTTGATCTGTGAAATGAATAGACGTCTAACAATAGTCCAACAAGTCATCAAATACACAAGAACTTGAAGTCTGTCTAATCTGTGTATTTGATGACTAGTCTAGACTGCACTATTGTTAGACATCTATTAAATCTTCACCGACAGCCTAAATTTAGCTAGGCATCTGTTTAGAGTTCTATTAGATATCTTTTAAACCCAAAATTGCTTGTTGTGCTAGTTCAAATGAAACGTTCATATTAAAAATGACACATTTACAGAAAGCAGAAGATTAGAATATCAGTAATTCAAACTGATAAGTGTAAGCTTTACCTCTGAAATCTTTTTTAACACATTTCCAACCTAACATTTTTCCTGAGGTTTGCAAGTAAACTGAGAATTTACAATAATGCAGCATTGAGATTTTAAATAGACTTTTCATGGGAGTCAATTTAAGCAAAGGCACATGTTGGAGCGTATCTACTGAGTGTTTGAAATGACACAAGTGGGACATTTTCTATTGCTGATGGCCTCTGTAAAAACAACTCCTACGTGCCAGACGTGCCAGTTTGCCCTGTAGCGCAGGAATCTGAAATGGGGGCATCGATGTTCCACCAACGATCTGGTAAAGCGGAAAGTCTGAGCGCACACCAGTTCAGATCTGAAAGCGCTGCTGTGAAATGAACGGGTCTCACTGAGTAAAGGATTTGTGAAAGACAAAAAGAACACACTTTGTAACACTCCTAATATTTGAATAAATTGTGTGTTCTACATGTCTTCGGTGATCATGTTAGTCATCATGTTATTTTTGAATAAGTCTTCAAAACAATATACTTTTTCAAAAATGACACTTATGCATACTATATAATGATCACATACAATATACAGTAGTCAACATTTGAAGTGGATCAAACAAGGTTTTCCAAAATTATCTTAACACTAGAATGGATATTGCTCAATAGTTTTAGTACAGCTCTGAGCAAAGGTGATGATCCACTTTAAATGTTGACTATTTTATTTATTTATTATTTATTTATTTATTATTATTAATGATTTTCAGTCTAATTTCTCAGCTAAAATCCTTGCAAAATTTCTAAATTACTTGACGTTACTATTTTTCTAAATTCCTAAGAAATTTTTGTAACAGTTCTTAAAATCATTAAACACAAGAAACTAATAATATATTAATAACTAATCAAAAACATTGATGCTGCATAATATCTTAGACTTTTCAGGGACACATTTTTTGAACACTGCACAAATCTAAATTTATTTTTTAAACCGTTGAAACATACTTGCATTTCCAACTCTGCTTTTCAGAATATTTATTTTCATGTCCAAAGGGCATTTTTTAAACATATATTTGTGTCTAAATTCTTGTTTAAAATGTCTAAAAATCCTTACAGTACAAAATATACTGTCTAAGTAGAGAAAATATAAGATATTTCCCTTTTCGATTACTGATTTGGCTCTAAAAACCTGGAGGGTGGAATGTTACACTTAAAAATTACACTTGTAAAATCCTAGCTGAATTAAACACAATGTTGATGTAAAAATGCTTGTAAAACATGCTCCAATTAATCTATATTTACAATTTAAAATATTATAAAATCCTTTTTCCTTGATTTTTGAAAAGGAAAGGATTTTCATTCATTCATGTTCGGCTTAGTCTCTATTTCAGAGGTCTCCACGGCGGAATGAACCGGCTACTATTCTGGCATGTTTTACGCAGCGGATTCTCTTCTAGCCACAACCCAGTACTGGGAAACACCCATAAAACTCGCCTTCACGCACACACTCATACACTACAGCCAATTTAGTTTGTCCAGTTCACCTATAGCGCATATCTTTGAAAACCGGGAGGAAACCTATGTAAACACAAGAAGAACATGCAAACTCCACACACAAATGCCAACTGGACCAATTTAAAATATATATAAAAAATGTTTTTAAAGTAAAATATTAACTGCAGCCTTCTGTTTTGTATTTTTTAGTAATGATTCATATAAAACAACTATGAAATTATATGGAGTCACCCATAAAGGGTCATAAAAACACGGAATATGGCTAAAAATGGGCCAAATTTCTGTCTATTTTTATAAATAGAAAGTAGGAAAATGTCTGGAGGGCTTTGTCGTGTAAAAATAGAAACCTTATTTAATTGAGAAGCAGTTGTTTGGGATTAGCTTCGCATTGAAGGCTAATTAGATCCATGACCCTCAAACTGCCTGACTGCTTTAAGAGCTTCAGAATGAATGAATCCAGACGCATGCTACCCTAGTTTGTTTATGTGCGAATGTGTGTTAGTGAAGTTTACATACTAGGAGTGTGGACCTCCTCGACGCCAGTGTAGGACGAGAAGACCTGTCCCATGAACTGCTCTTGCTGATTTCTGTAGTTATTCTGCAGGTAGTCCATCAGCATGACATACCCAACCTGCTGCATGGTCATCACCTCACAGAACATCTCCAGCTGAGGACACAAACAGCGTTTTACAAACACAAAACCAAGAAAAAAAACTGTGTTCTGAAACAGAAAATATCCAGTATTGTTGAGTAAGACTTAAGATTGAAGGTCTATCAAATGACATTGTATTTTTTGTAATAGTGAAACTATATAGTGTATATTACATGTACAATCAAATAGAAAATATATTCAGATATATATATATATATATATATATATATATATTAAAATTCATTCATTCATTTTTTTGTCGGCTTAGTCCCTTATTTATCTGGCGTTGCCACAGCGGAATAAAAAGCCAACTATTCTGGCACAGATTGTCTTGTCTTTACAGATTTGGTAAACGTGTAATCAGTGTTGTTTATGTTTATTCAAATGACAAAGTTTGTTGTATCACCAGCAGTACTCTTTTAATTTTTGAAGACATTACTTAGTGAAATGACTACTAGTTACTAAGTAGTTTACAGTAACATTACTACAAAATTATGGCCTGAAAATGCTTGTGTCTTTTAAGTCCATCAGTTAAATCCGTCATCTGAACCCGAAGTGCGGTGTGAGGTGGGGTGCCAGAACAATGTCTTCACACTAAATGTTGTATACTAAGATTACAACAGAGACAATTAAGATTACAGCTTTTTCAGTTCAGTGCAGTATTTGTGGCCGGCACAATGGTGTATTTATTAGTTGTTTGTTTATTTCAACAAATACAATTGAAAATAATAACAACCAATACGAGACTTTAATATTCACCTCGTCAGAAGCATCTTCATTTGTCATTCACGAGCGTGTTTGGGTTTAAAGGTTAAAAATGATAAGGCAGTGGACCTACACTGTCATCAGCCAGATAATTTGAGGGTAATCTTCACAAAACTTCCACACTGCTCTCAGATCCACTTCAACACTGATTTCCGAATCGATGTCCATCTCCCCTGTGTCTGTGTTTGTGTTGCCGCACGTAATGAAACTGCCCTTTTCATGCAAACCCTTCCCTCTTTCGCTCCTAGACATTCCCATCACAACAAAGCTGGAATTACCCACTTTCCTGACTTTTTCCAACTAGAGGTGTGAAAACACCCTTCTGAGACGGGAAGTTTCATGGCCCTTTAACATGCCATCCTGGTGGAATGACTTGACAAACTTTTTGTAAAGAGCTGAGTCTCTGGCTATCTTTAAGAAATGTCTGAAGACAAATCGGTTTCATCAATACAACACAACAGCAGTTATTATTTATTCATTTACTGGCTTTCTGTTTTGTTGGATTATTTTAAAAAGTGAATTCAACTGAGGATCTTAAAAGCATCTGCTAAATTACTAAATGTAAATGAATCGAACTTTTAAAAACCTAACACGTTCAAAAGCCCTCAAAAGAAAGTGGCACTGATGTAAACTACTGTACATTTTTAATTTGCAGTGTATAAGGTCGGATAAGGGTGTCATGGTGGCCCAGTAGGTAGCACAATCGCTTCACAGCAAGAAAGTCGCTGGTTCAAGCCCCGGCTGAGTAAGCTGGCATTTCTGTGTGGAGTTTGCATGTTCTCCCTGTGTTCATGTGGGTTTTCTCCAGGTGCTCTCCCACAGATTAAAGACCTTTGGTATACTGTAGGTGAACTGAATAAGCTAAAACTGGCCGTATGCTCTCAGAAATAAAGGTACAGAAGCTGTCACTGGGGCAGTACCTTTTGAAAAGGTCCACAATGGTACCTCAAAGGTGCGTATTAGTGCCCAGATATACCTAAAAAGTACTTTTGAGGTACCATTATGAACCCTTCAAGTACAAATATGTACCTTTTGAAAAGGTACTGCCCCAGTGACAGCTCCTGTACCTTTATTTCTGAGAGCGTAGAGTATATGTGTGAATGCAAGAGTGTATGGGTGATTCCCAGAGGGCATCCACTGCATAAAACATATGCTGGATAAGTTGGCAGTTCATTCCGCTGTGGCGACCCCTGATTAATAGAGGAACTGAGCCATGTATGAATGAAGGTCGGATAATTTTGACTACTCCTGAATACTTCTTGAGTAAGAGCTACTTTTTACTCATGCTTTGAGTATTTAGAATAGACACTTTTACTCTACTTGCATTACATTTTCAAGCCAAATAAAAGGATTAGATATCCCAAACGTGCCTTAATAAAACATAACTATCTCTATACAAGCTGTTACACACGATTTTTATTCAATCTTAAACAAACACAGTGTTGCCCATAGGCAAGATTTCCAGCATTGTGTTCGGACATCAAAGCTGCTCTTTAATGTGTGTGAGTCAATGTCATTTCCATTGTGACGTCAGCAGGCGTGGGTTTGTTATCTTGTGGTAAAACTGCTTTTACCATGCGTTTCAACTGCAGCTTGTATCGACTTGCTAGTCCCTTGAGGGCTACAGCCCCAGTCTGAATGACACACAACACAAAGGCCTTATTTAAGCATTTACAGTCTTCTGTGGTGTGTAACCCTACTCTTGCTCCCTATAATTCTTGTAATGACAGCTTGCTTTTCAACGTGCGGCATCCGATATCACAATAATCAAAATTGCTGTCGACTTTCCTTTAACGAGGGACTTGGCTTCCTTTTTATGTTATCTTAGGTATCGATACGTATTGGACATGATTTAATGACAAAGGTTTCATAAAGTTAGTTAATGTATTGACTAACATGAACTAATAATGGACAACACTTGAACAGCATTTGTTAATCAGAGGTCAATAATCAATAATGCATTAGTAACATCCAAATTTACGTTTGTGCACCAAGAGTAAATATGAACTTGTTCATTGTTTGTTCATCTCTGTAAATGCATCAACTAAGACAACCTTACTGTAAAGTGTTAACAATGATTTTCTGAGCAAGTAAATGTAAAATCAAATATCAATGTACATACAGAAGACAGAGCGGATCTCTTGACAAAGTAAAAGAAGACTCGGAATGCTAATTGATGTTTGTCCCATCATGTTTGGGCGTGTTTTAGTTCAAGCTAATTGCTTACAGTTCCTGAGTGTCTGTGACATATAGAATCAGTGTTGCGCAACAGATGCCATATGACAAATAGAAGCCACAGTCACAATATCAGTCTAGATGAAGATGGCCTCAGGGTTTAAATTGCTATTTAGATAACAAAACATCATGCATTGGTCTTCCAAAACAACATGTAGGTAACTGCCAATGTTTACCTTTAAAAAGCTTAAATGAATGGAAAATGTTTACCAGACTAAAAGGTATTTTTCAGTATTTATGTGTTATGTTGCCTGCAGTGTTTCTCTTATTTTGACTTTGTCTTTACATTTGCTAGCATAAGCTCATAATAAATTGCAGCATAAATTTAAAAATAAATATTAAGTATCATTAAAGTATCAAAAATCATTAAAAAATGGTGAGTTTAAAATATCTATACTAACATTTTTTTAACAACATTGAAAATTTTCCATATGTAAAACCTTTAATAGACACATAAACTCAATTTTAACATTTTGTTCCTTTTAATGATAAATAAGTTAGTTCTAGTGCAATGTGAAAAATGTTCAAACACACCATTTAATGTCTAAAATTAGCATTTTTGCACAAAATTTTCTGTCACTGTTTAAATGTTGTACAGTATCAAAAGATGAAGAAAACCCAATCATTCTAACCTTGAAACTGAGATAAAAACAAATTTTTGTACTTGTAAAAGTAAAAAATAAAATAAAAATAAAAGTTGTAACCTGACTCAGAGGAAGACAGAAATCATTTCTGTCTGGCAGTTTTTCTGGTAATTATGGGGGTAATAAAATACAAGACAAGACGCCTTACTATTGCAAAATGATTTTTGAAAGCAAAGATGCTACAGAATGTATAGTGTGAGAAAATATAACAATTTTAGTTTTAAAAACAAGAATTGGGTTTTATCCAGCAAAAAACTATGGTCATATGTCAAGATATGGCTGTGGACAAATGTCAACACTTTTATGATGATTTTATCTCCGCTTTGAAGCTTGAACATCTTCAGTGCTGTGAATCTCTCGGTTTGTTTAAACTACTTATTTGAACTGAGCTGAAACAACATAATCCTTCAGTTTTTTGGGGGGACATTCATTCATTTTCCTTCGGCTTAGTCCTTAGTTTTTTGGGGGTTGCCACAGCGGAATGAACTCCCAACTATTCCGCCAACCTTACAACAGCAACACAGTACTGGGAAACATCCATACACTCTCGCATTCACACACACAAACACAACAGCCAATTTTAGCTTAATCAATTCACCTACAGTATAGTGAATGTATTTGGATTGTGGGGGAAACCGGGAGCATGCACCCGGAGGACACGCACGCCAACACAGGGAGAACATGCAAACTCCACACAGATATGCCAACTGGCCCATGCAGCTGAAACTGGAAGTAGTGACAGTGCTAACCACCTTTTTAGGGGGACAACTTATCAATTTAATGTACAACCCACTTAAATTTTTAAAAACTATAAATTTTACTTAATTCTTGCACTGATTGTGTGGAACCCAGCATTTTTTTACAGTGATGATGGCAGGTTTAACATTCTTGGGGAAAAGTCGATTCATTTAACACATGCATTTCTAAAAATACCCGTTGTTGATTAGTTATTGACATTGTAGAAATGATTGTTGATGTTGATTAAAGGAGTACATATGACTTTGGGGGAAACTACATTCCAGATTCCATCTAGTAGAAATCACAAAAGCTGCAAGCACAAAACATGAGTAGAATACATTTCGCTCATAAAGCTGTTCTGAAATAAACTTGTACAAACACTGTGTAAAATAACTGTTCTGTTTGCCTAACTGGTTACACTGAATTGTTGCCATGTCTTCATAATAAAATATTACTACTTCGTTTGATATGTCTCTTTTGTAGCTATAAGAGTTGCTATCTGTTTGACTCTCGTCATTGTCCTTACTGAACTTGTACTATGACAGATGTTACTACTGGTTACTAATATTTAGTACTAGTTACTGCCTTTTTATACATTTAGTAATTTTCTTAAATATGAGACACTCGGATTATGTTACTGCATTGTATTAAATGATAGCAACCAAGCATCTCGGAAGGTAAATATTGTGCTACCAAAATCAATCTCACTTGTTAATCCAATTTTTATTGTTTAACATATAAAATTATATCATTATTTTATTCATCACACCTTCACACAAATTCTCAATTAGTAATCAGTCTGCAAACATTATAAAGAAGGTGCCAGATCTGTGTTATTCTTTGCCAGCATTGATGGAATAGGTCAATAGAGGTCCAACAGATTTTACTGTAGTTTGGTTTACATGTATTTTTTGCAATATTTTCAGTATTTCAGTTTTCAGCCAGTCAAAAAAATAATGTCATGGATTCAATAAAAATTGCATCAAAGCCTTTCTTATTCTAGATCCAATTCTTTGCAAAAAGATAAATTTGGCACCACCCATAAGGAAAGACAACAAACACTTAAACTGGCAATAGGCAATAATGACCAGCAATGGAGCACTGATTCACAGTGGGTTCAGTATTTTACATTTTGTTGTCCAATGATTGATTGAAAGAGCTCATCTATGTGTCGGCAAGGTGTGTTCTTTGAAGGCAAAATAGATTTTGTTGCATGTTTTAAATGTTTTGGCATGGTTAGAGCCTTCTGTGAACAAAATGTGTCATTTTCACCATGAGTGCCACTGCTTAGTCCTGCGTGTTAACAGTTTTGAAAATGTGGAGTTTCAGTTGATGGCTGCATCAAAGCAATCAAAAAAAACTGTAATTCCATCAATGAAAATAATTGCAAAAAATGTTAGTTGAGACATTAAACACTAACCATGACTACATTCGCATGCAATATCATTGATGGGAAAAGACAAGACTGAAATGTAGTCAAAAAGATAAAAACTAACCAACTGGACTGCATCATTGCACTGTTCATGGCAAAGAACATGTTTCATCCTTGTTTTCATTGATGAAATTAACACTATTGGCAAGGTCTGTTTTACAAGCAAATTGCTCAGAATTTACACCAACATTTAGAAAAGTGTCATGAATGAGACACATTGGAGTACATGAGCACTCAATTTAAATATACAGTAGGGAAAATATGTATTGAACCATTTTTCTCAGAAAACAAAAGGTGCTAAAGATGCTGTTGACTTGAAATGTTCACCGGATGTTGATAGCGATCAAAGAAATCCATATATGCAATAAAAACTAAATGACACATGGAAAATGTATTAAAAGAAAAAGAATGAATGAATGAATGAATGAATGAATGAATGAATGAATGAATGAATGAA
>CAIGQQ010004470.1:1382327-1407976 GCA_903798035.1 Danio albolineatus
TACTGTATATATATTTTTTTCAAGCCACTTTACTTATGTATGTTATAATAATGCCTTGCTATTACAATTCATTTAGTTACCTCTCAGTATAAAGAATAAGAGATAATGTGTTTCCCTCAAATTTTTATTTGTTGTTAAAAGTTTTTTTTTAAATACATGTGCTGAAATCCTGCTTCAGACTAAAAATAAACAAAACTATTCAATTTGGTGCAGTTGCTAATTAATATGGCCATGAATAAATAAACTGTAATATCGTCACCTTGGAATTGTAAGGCTCTATCTGCGTTCTGAATGATTTTGAGATATTGAGCTTTAAAGTTTTTGCATTCCATAGCAAACAGTACATGTGCATTTTTTTAATAAAAAGTCTTAAAATGTAAACAACTTATAAAAAAAAAATATCTCATAATGTAAAATAGTTGTCAATTAATAAGAATATGTCAATAACTAAATTTTGACAAAAATCTCAGATAGAACCTTATAATTCTAAGGTGACGATATGATGGTATTCTGCCAGCATGCAAAGGGATCTTTATAACATGATAGCAGACATTGTCGCAAATACATGTACAGCAAAAATGAGTTGTCACACTACTTCTTTCAACGATGTGTCTTAGTAAAATTATATTTTAATGTTTAGTCTAATAATCAAAGTGGTAAATCTCTGTATTTTTTATTGAGGGAACAATTGAAGCATACAATGATGTTTGAACAATCGTATTTTTAATCCTGCTTTGTATAAATTAATGTAAATATGAAGCTTGTACATACCATAACGGCTGACGCTGTTGACTGCATCAATTATGGCTGTATAGTTGTCATTATCCTCAGTACTTGTCTGTGGTGAGGGAAAAAAATAGGGAAATAGTTACAAAGCAGTTACAAAGTAATAATATTAAACAATACATGATAAACTATGTTGGAATATGGTAGCCATGAACATCCATCATTGATTTTTGTATTTTACTATGAATGTCAAAAGCTATCATTACCACCATTCATCAAAACGTCTTATTTTGTGTTCAACAGAAAAAAAAGAAACTCATAAAAACTTAAACCCACTTGAGGGTAATTTAAATTTTACATTTTTGGGTCAACTATCACTTTAATATGGTTATGTTCTCACACAGTACGATTATTAACAGGAGTGAAAACCACATTTTGCAGCCAGACTCATGCCTGTAAATAATCATGGGCTCTATTTTAATGATAGGTACAAAGTCTAAAGTGCATGGTGCAAAAGCATTAAGGCATTTCCGAATCCACTTTTGCTATTTTAAGGACAGAAAAATACTGTCTGTGCCCTGTCGCAAGGTCTAACAGGATTGTGCTTATTCTATAAATGAGCAAAGGGTGTGTTTTGAGCATAACCTGCATTAAACCAATCAGAGTCTCATCTCACATTCCCTTTAAGATTCAGCAGCATCATGCTATGGTGCATTTGCTATTTACATAGCGATCTTTGTAAGTGGAAAAAACTGAACGCTTCACTAGCAGGAAAACAGTTAAACAGACCATCTGCAGCGCAAGGATGAAGAACGAGCCTTCCCCATTCAGTCTCTTTACTTTTTCTTTACTTTACTTTTACTCTTTACTCCTTTTCTTTTGTGGAGGAAACGGTGGAAACTCACTCCACTGAAGACATCCATTAGCCTATGTTTTTTATTTTGTTTGTTAAGCACAAAGATTTGTTTCAAATAATTTCTAAATTCAGTCCTAATTTCCAGCAAATGAATAAATGAACAATAATAACAAAGTGAGTTTTATCCAAACACATGTCTTATTCCAAAACCCAACAGGTGGACAAATCTAAACTAAATAAATAAGCAAATAATAAACACTACTACTACAACAAATAATAATAACATTATACAAATGCAAATTGTCATGAATATACTGAAAAAGCTCCCCGAGGTGAATATAGGCATATAGGTGGTTGTTATATTTATGTAGAAATTAATCATTTTAACACACCTTAACACACCTCTTTTATAGACCATCCCATGACAAAGTGGCGCAAATTGATTTTTTTTTAACGTGGCGCAAAATGTGAAAATTACAGTTGCACTGGTCTGAAAATAGCAACGAATCATGCCGAACATGACTTGTGCCTTATTGCGCCGGGTGTATGATAGAGCCCCATAACTCACAAATGAACAGAACTGAACTAGACAACAAGAATGTCTGTCATATCTTAACATGTTAAAGGTGGAACATGTTTTCAGAAACATTTTTAATATGCTGCTTGAATGTCGCTTAACATGTCGATAGCAATCATTAATTTAAGTGGTATAATGCATTCATATGTATTTTATTGTTTTGTGGACCAAGGAAAATTCATCCAATTAAAATGTTCGATCTAACTGTTCTCCTACCTGCCTGTCAAAATATGTAATTGCATCCCTCAGAGGATTAAGT
This sequence comes from Danio albolineatus, assembly GCA_903798035.1. Classification (NCBI taxonomy): domain Eukaryota; kingdom Metazoa; phylum Chordata; class Actinopteri; order Cypriniformes; family Danionidae; genus Danio; species Danio albolineatus. The sequence continues at coordinate 1,384,746 of CAIGQQ010004470.1, forward strand.
CATCGACAGATTCACAGATGTGGTTTAAACAAAGAAACAACCTACTGTCTTTTTTTTAAAGTATGGTATTGTAATGATTAACAATACTATAATGTTTTCTCTGTGGTGAATGTCGTGATGTATTGTAGTGCGCATTCATACATTCATACATCATTTGGATGCTGTTTTGCATGGTGGACTTTCAGTGCTAACAAGGCTAACATTAGCATTTTCCAAGATCTCCTAATGTACCTTTTATACATTGCACAAACACTTGTCTATGGTATGTTGCAGGTTTACATGTTATGTGAAAAGATAATAGCCCCTTTCATGTTGCTATAAGATGACCCAAACCACTTTAAAAAGATTTTAAAATGCACTGTTTACACACATTACAATTCCAGCAAATTCACAGCAAGTTCTCATTCTCATTGTGAAAAAATCATTAATTCATTCATGTTTCTTTGGCTTAGTCCCTTTATTGAATGCAAAATGAACCATCAACTTATCAAGCATGTTTTACACAGCATATGCCCTACCAGCTGCAACCCAGTACTGGGTAACACCCATGCACTCTCATATGTACACACTCATACACTACGGCCAATTTAGCTTATAATGGACTGATGACTAGGACTATAAAGGCACTTCATTCACAGAGACTCTTTGCTGAGACTTGTTTTTCCATGTGAAGCATTACAAAGCATTTTTCCCTGTTTGTCCTGCCATGTTTTGATCCTTGTCTTGCTTACCCTTATTGTTGTTTTGCCCCTTGCACCGTTTCTAACTCTGTGTCTAATAATAAATGTTTTGTTAATATTTGTCTGTGTTTTATTTTTATATTTTTCAATTGAACTATGTTTGTTTGTTCTGATAATGTATTTTTTTCTAGTAATAATTTCCAAAAAAAAAATTTTTGTTGTTCACTCAACTTCAGACATTTTAGGTCAGTGCAACTGATGTTTTCAAAAGTTGAGTGCACGAGAAAAAACTAAATGAAATAAGGATTATATTTTTTTAGTTCACTCAACTTCAGGCATTCCAGTTCTGCAGACAAAAATTGTTCAGTTGGTACGTTTTGTTACAGAGTAGTTCACCTCTCCAGAAAACTAATAATCTTATGTTAACCCAAGTAAATGTTTTTTGTATTACTGACAAATAATTTTAGGTCAGTGCAGCTGTTTTCAAAAGTTGAGTTAACAAGAGAAAGTGAAAGGAAAGTGTAGTTTACAGTGTAGTTTAAAACTGGAGTATTGCCAGTATTACCGGTCATTCAATTTGACACCATAATTGACTAGTTAACAGAACTAGTTGACAGAATTTTGACAGAATACAGATTTCTAGTTAATAGATTTCAACAGTAATTCCATGTTGTATTCTTAGAATGTTAGTAGAATGTGGGGGAAAAGAGTTATAGACAATGTATAATTTGGCCTAAATCTTTCTTGTATTTACAACAGAATAAAATATAAATATAAAAACATATTAATAGACAAAGTTATTGCACATATTTATACACTCTCAGAAATTCGGGGGTTCTTTTCAAAGGGTACTTTTTTGTTCCTCACAGGTTCTTAAAGGTACAGTACATATCAATACCAAAAAGTACTTATGTGTACCTTAAAGGTAAAATATAATAAAATTGTACCTTAAAGGTAAAAAAGTGAACCTTAAAAGGTACAAAAATGTACCCTAAAGGTACTAATGTGCAGCCTTAAAGTAATTTAAAGTAAAAACAGCTTTTGTACCTTTATTTCTGAGGGTGTATAGCATAATTACAAAGTAAAATACTAATTATAATGCCGTTCCTTATAAAGCAACATAGTAATTGGCCATCTAACCTTCTTCATGACCAAAAGAATGTGGACACCCAAACTCTGTGTTCTTATTAGGCATTTCTTTTTTTTCTTCTCAGATTTAATTCAATTTTTTTTTGCCAAAAGAAAAAATCTGATTTTTCCACCTCACATCTAACCACATATATTTGCATTCAAAACAAGACACGTTCATACAAGCTTTGCACGCAAAACATGCAGCATGAAACTGACAAAACAACACAATATTTAAGGACACAACCTTATGTTATTGCTCATGAAATGTTACAGAATATCCTCAGGGAAAAGCCACCGTATGAAGGTTTAGCGACATTCTTACATTCTAGAAGTCCATCAAAACATCCGTGTGAAGATGAGGATTTCTGAAACTGTTCAGTACCTCAGGCTAAATGTTGGGTGGGGTGAGGCTTCGAAGAATGTCAATGCCTATCTAAAATTATTATTTCAGAGTGGAGTGAGGATGTTTATTATACAATATCAAATAATTAAGTTGGACCACAACAAAACCAGCAACAGAATCACGATAAAAAACTTTTAATCATCCTGTTTTGTTATTCAGTATGTGAACAAGTTAACATATATTAAAGGTCTCGTGAAATTAAAATAAAGTTTTTAAGATGTTAAAATAAGTATGTTAGTTTCAAGAATCTCTATAGTGTGCTTCAAAAAAGTCATAAAAGTTAGAAGATATAAAGATGAAATAAACATCAAAAGATTAGTTTGTCACTCCCTAAACAGATCAACATTTTTTTCCACATCAAATATTGACCTATAAAACACTCTCTAATAGAGATGCTTCTCTTTTGCTTGTTATCTGATGCTCTTGAGTTGAAACACTCTTAATCAAACGCTATTGGCTGTTTTTTTTTTTTACAAAGGGGAGGAGCTACTCTGCCCCAACCTCTCTTCATGATTCAGTTGAGATCACATCAAAAACAGAATAAATAAATGTACATTTCAAAGTACTTCACAGCTCCTTTGTGCAGTGTATACAGTCAAAATAATTAGCCCTCATGTTAAATTGTAATTCTTTTAGTGCACTTTAAATGGAGAACATTTTTTCCAACACATTTCTAAACATAATAATTTTAATAACTAATTTCTACTAACTAATTTCTGTTGTCTTTGCCATGATGACATTGTATAATATTTTACTAGTTCTTTTGCAGGATACTAGTATTCAGCTTAAAGTGCATTTTAAATTATTGTCATACTCACCTCAAACAGCACAGCCAATGCTGTAATTTTTCCTCCTTCTCTAAAGGCCTCATCGAGGTCACTGAAAACATCTGCTTCATAACAGTATATCTGCATCTGTGTCAGAAACAAACAATAGCTGATCAGCATTTATATTTATGATTTCTAAGAATTAAAAGAATTATGTATATATAATCAAATAAATTCACAGTTAGCCTGTAAAATTAAATTCAAAATGTAAATGTAAAAAATGTAAATGTATTTTATTACAGTACACAGCTATACATTATCCCATTCAATTTAGTTATTAAATTAAAATCAATTAAAAAAATCAATTTTATGATTTAAAACAGATCAAGTAAAATGAAAAATAATAGCAAACAAACAAATAAACAAATCTCCATATGCATTACAAACAACACAATCTAATTTGTATATTTAAAGTGACAAATAGTGTGCACCAAGTTATTATTGTGAAAAAGATACAAGAAAATGTATATTTTAAAAGAAATAAATCAAATAAAATTAATAGAAACAAATAATAAATTAATGTTTAAATAAAGACTGTAAACTAGACAGCTTATTAAAGTAACTGTAAAAATAATAAAAAATATGAATAAATAAAAAAGATCAAGCAATAAATAAATAAATACAGCTGACCAGATACTGTATTACTGCAAATAAGTAAAATAGATTAATTAAATCTAATGTAATATATATAACTAAAAGAATACAAAATATTTTTTTTTCAAATGATAAATATAAAATTTTAAGTAAGTAATCATTTAAATAAGCATGCTTTAAAGGAAAGAGTAATATACCTCCAATGGGTATTTTTCTCCATTGAGGCCATGCTCTGATCCATCAGATGTGGCGTTGCATAGGCCCCAGTGGAAACTGATGCGTCCCACCTTAAACTTAGATCTGAGCCCCCCTCCACTCACATAAAACTCTCCTCCCACATCGATGGCCACTGGAAGACAACCATAAATTACTGAAAATGATGTCTTTTCACATCAAGTTAGTCAATAGACACATCACATAAAAAAATGCAATGATGTCAATATCATATTGTGCTAACGAGAGATGCATGGACAGTTTGGGTGATTTGGGCTTTAAGGGATGGGTCAACAGTGTAATTAGTCAAGTAATTAAGTTTAGTGTTTTTCCTTATCACAAACACAAGTTATCTGCTTTGGCTTTTTCAGGCATAATTAATTGTGATCTCATGATTGAAAAAGAGAAATACTAGAAAATGTTTCTAGACTGATGACATTTTATGCCGTATTTTATCACTTTAGATCTTAAGCTCAAATACTAGCTCTAAAATAACGTTTGTGAATTAGCAACGGTTTCTGCTGTTCTGACATCAGCTGCAGATGTGAATTGTGGAAGAAAATAGTTCCTTATACAAAAAATTTTGTATGACTAATTAATTAATATTATCACTTTAGCAAAGGTGTATGTTTATTTGATCATCATTTCAAAGTATGCTAGATATAGGAAGTAGGCTGTGGAAAAATAGGAAAAGTTTTTATATTTATTACAGTTATATACTGTATTATATTTCCAGAAACACATTATCTATGAATATTTTTTGTTCTTAAAAATATATATTTTTAATTTTATTTCAGTAACATACACTCTAAAAAAAAAAGGTTCTTCAGTGGTTCTTCAGAAGTTCTTTGCGATATTTGAGGTGCTATTTAGCACTTTTACTGTGTAAAGAACCTTTAAAGCACCATAAAGGTTCTTCAGTGGTTCTTTAAGGTGGTCAGGGTGCTATATAGCACTTTTACTGTGTAAAGAACATTTAAAGCACTATAAAGGTTTTTCAGTGGTTCTTTGGGGTGTTTAAAGTGCTATATAGCACCACTACTACTGGTAAGCACTTGTTCTTATAGCTAATTCTCATAACTCTTATGCCGGTTTTATTTGCGGAAAGGGTAAAGTAACATTATGAGCACCTTAAAATATAGGTGCTATATAGCACCATTTGACAAAAGTACTATATAGCACCTATTTTTTTAAGGTGCTGTATAGCACCAAAAAAGGTTCCCCCCTCGTTACGACGAAAGAACCAGTTTTGGTGCTATTTAGCACCATTTTTTTTTAAAGTGTACAGTTAAAATACAGTTGGTCTTACCTGTTTTTCCATCATTCTTTACCGTAGTTGAATCTGATGTCTTTTCCAGCCATCCGTCTAATCTCAACTTCTGGAACTGAATTTTGACCTGCGCCAGGCTCTCTTCAACGTTTATTGGGGACTGTTTGGCATTGTTGCACGATGGGTATTTCTTTGCCCAGTTATTTTGGTTTAGAGTTCCTGTGGGAAACAAGAGTTTAATTGGATAAATAAACCTTTTAAATCCTTACAAATGTCAGAGGATGATCTTTGTACTGGAGCATTTTAAACAGATGCCTCAGTGCAAACACAGACACACATTTTTCACATTCACAGACACACAGGTGGATCATTAGATATGCATGTAGTGGTTTGCTGGTGGGTTAATCCGAGTCCTCTCTTTCTCTCTCTTTCTCTCTGGAGGACCCAACGGCACAAAAACAAAAAGAATGAACCAGGTCACCAGCAGTTCTAGGTCATTTACATTTGCATGTCAATAGCTGCATTACACCCCCAGCTGAGTCATAAACACTGCTGTACAGTGGAATACAGGACTGTTGAGTCCAATACAGTACAACAGACACAATATATGTGTAAAGAAATAGGCATAAGGTGTAAAATAGGGTGTTGTAAGCAATGTTAGGTAAATTATATTCTTAATCCCTCATTTTAAAAATAAAATGACACATACTTTCACATTTATTTCTTTAAAAAGTAATTAAGTAGCAAATTCTTTAAAAAAAAGTGACTTAGGATTGTAAAAATTGTTCTAAGTATGGTAAATTCACTGTAATGCAGATCCTTTGTTTTTTTAATAATTTTTTAAAGAATATCATTTTTGTGGCTATTTTCAGACCAGTGTAAGTGTAATTTTCACGTCTTGACCATTTTGTTTAAATATCAGATCCATTTGTGCCACTTTGTGGATTAATGAGTGTTCCAGTGTAAAAAAGAGGTGTGTTGTCATGTTGCTATTTTGAGGAACTGAAATAGACAGCACCATTGACCAACTAAGAGCTGGTCTAAAGTGCAGCACAGAACGCGTTATAAGTTATGTGCCTATGCAGGTCCAAAACACGTACACCTTTCTTAATACACACAGGATGTACAGTAATACACAAATATCTTTACATATGGAAAAATTTATTAAATAAAATGTTACAAAAAATTATTCTTTTCTACATAAATATAAAAACTACTACCTTCATGTTGGAGGGCTTTTTATAGTTTATTCATGACAATTTGCATTTGTATAATGGTATTATTATTAGCAGTATTATTTATTATATGCATATTTATATTTGCTTTAATTAAAACAAGTTTAGATTTGTCTACCTGTTGGGTCTTGGAGACGTCTGCATCAACATAAAAATAGGATGTGTGTTTGGATATAACTCAGTTTTTTCCACACTGCGTTATTATTTATTGATTGATTTGCTGGAAATTAGAACTGAATTTAGGAATAGTTTTGAAACAAAACTTTACGCTTAACAAATGAAAGTAAAGGAGTAAAGTAAAGAGTAAAAATACAGTAAAGAGAAATTAAAGAGGCAGAATGGGGAAGACTCGTTCTTTACCCTGCAGATGGTCTGTTTAACTGTTTTCTTGCCAATGAAGCGTTCAGTTTTTTCACTTACAAAGTCTGCCGTGTAAATAGCAAACGATACTATGGCGCAAAGCGTATTTTTCCACCCTCAAAATAGAAAAACTGGATTTGGACACACTCTCAATGCTTTTGCGCCATGCGCTTTTAGACTTTGCATCTACATCATTAAAATAGAGCCCTTAGTATTGTAATATGTCATTTTCTATCCAACACTGACTATAATAAATCAAATGTAATTAGTCAAGCCAAATCTGTAAAGAAAATATATAAAATAAATAAATAAATACATATATATTTATAGGCGCCACGGTGGCCGAGTGGTTAGCACGTTCGCCTTACAGCAAGAAGGTCGCTGGTTCGATCCCCGGCTGGGCCAGTTGGCATTTCTGTGTGGAGTTTGCATGTTCTCCCCGTGGTTGCGTGGGTTTCCTCCGGGTGCTCCGGTTTCCCCCACAGTCCAAAGACATGCGGTACAGGTGAATTGGGTAAGCTAAATTGTCCGTAGTTTATGTGTGTGAATGAGAATGTGTGGATGTGTTTCCCAGAGATGGGTTGTGGCTGGAAGGGCATCCGCTGCGTAAAACAAATGCTGGATAAGTTGGCGGTTCATTCCGCTGTGGCGACCCCTAATTAATAAAGGGACTAAGCCGAAAAGAAAATGAATGAATATATATATATAATAAATCAACCAACCAAAAAAATATATAAATAAGTTAATGAATGAATGAATGAAGAATGAACGAATGAATATTCTACAAGTACATTCTATAAGTACAATTATAAAAATCATGTTTAACAATGCAAAAAAAATATATTATTACTATTTTATTATTAATATATTCAATAGAGTAATAGTAGATTTTGTGCAGATCTGATTTTGTTGTGACCTGTCACTCTTCATTCTGGCTCCAGTGATCAGGGATAATTGGACTCCTGACAAGCTGCAGCAAGTGTAAATCAGAGGAAAATACCAGATTTATGTCTGCACTCCTCTTTTATAACCACAGTTTGTTGTTAGTGAATGACTCTACTACTACTCTGCTGTCTGAATGAGCAATATTGATGAGGTTTTTATTCTTTTTTCTGTTAAAGTGGATTTAAAAAAATAGTTCACCCAAAATGAAAAATCTGCCATTATTGACATCACTCTTTACTTGTTTTAAACCTTTATGAGTTTCTTTCTTCTGCTGAATGCAACAGAATGTATTTTGAAGAAACCTGGAAACTATTGACTTCCATAGTTTTTGTTTTTTCCTTCTATGGAAGTCAATGGTAGGTTTTCGTCTTTCTTCAAAATATAACATAACAGATGAAAGAAACTCAAAGGTTTTAAACCCCTTTAAGGTGAATAAATTTTCATTTTTGTGTGAACTATCCCTTTAACACAATCTGCATCTACGTTAAAAAAAGAAAATGCTATAAAAATATAGCTGATTTGATCTGACTTTGATAGAAACACTCAAATCTATCATGGTTCATTTAAATATATCAGGATTTTTTTTCATGTATTTTCTGTTTTTCTCATCAAGGCACATAAGAGTAAATAGATCTTTTCAAACTGTTCTGAGTAATCAAATGAAAAAAAATGGACCAACTTAAAAAAAACAACAACAAACACTCCAACTTGTTAAACCACAAAGAATTCTGTTTTCAGTCATAAATTAAGCTGAAATACATGTAATCATATAACACGGAATTTTATAAGACATGGGATAAAAAAGGTACACCAACTACAACTGCAAGTAGGTTTAAAGATAAAAATAATTGCAACTAAATGTTATGAGGGATTACTAATGAGTTTATTTAACACAGCTATCCCCTTTGATTTATTTAAAGGTGCAGTATGTAAGTTTGACACCCAGTGGTTGAACTAGTCATTGCACTCCTGGATCAAAACAAATGGAAGCACAGGTTGCCAGATTGAGGACAGGAGCGAGTGATTTAAACTGTGTTAAAAGCAGCAGCATCCAATAGAAGGAATACTTTCCATATTAAAAGAAGTTTTTGTCAAACCATCACCTCAAATTGATATATTAGAAACGGCTTCTATTTCTCACAGCTGAACAACAGAAAACAATCACCTCAGGTAAACCTCATGTGCTTTATTCAGTGCTAAATGCTAACAATGTGAATTTGAATGCCATTTTACATTTATTGCTATACACTGAAAGCAGCAGCAGATAGTTCACCTCAGATCTTGAAAATAAAATAAAACGTTGGAAATGGAACCTTAGAACTAAACATGTGATTCAGCATCTACATTTAATAATGTTACAGAGGGTTAACATGTATAAAATAGATTATAAACCTTACCATTTCGTGAGTGGGTGCATATTCTGCTTCTGAATGGCTCTATTTACATTTCTGTCATGTTTCTGTCACGTTCACCAGCGATCCACTCCTGACAGATCGCTGGTGAACTACAAATGTCATGTTTAGGAACTACAAATCCTATCAGGCCATGTCACACACACCAATTGTTCATGAGGCTGATGAGACACACACACAGCTGAGACTTGTGATCACTGATCATTCAGACTATTTATACACCACACATACACCAGTTTACCATGGAGTTTGTGATGTTGAAGTATGTTTGTATTTCTCTGTTTTGCCAGTTTTTTGACCTTAGCCTTGTTTATTGTTTGATCCTGTTTGCCACCTATTTTGACTTTATGCCAGTTTTTGACTAAGTTTTTGATTGCGTTTTTTGTACCAGCTACTTCTGTTTGTCCCTGTTTTGCTTAAATATAATCTTATTTTACCTGCACTTGGATCCTCTCTGTTGTTCCTTGCTTTGATCACCACACGTGACAGAAAAACTCCATCGTTATGGATCCAGCGGAGAGTAAGATTATTCGCCTTCGTCAAGGTAATCGCTCCATTGAGGAGTATGTGTAGGAATTTTTGCAGTTAGTTCATTTAACCAACATGGACAATTTATGTTTAATGATCTTTTTTCGGGGAGGACTTTCACAATCCCTCCTTTCTGTTATGCCAATACACCGGCCACACTGGACTATTTTTCAGTTTATTGATCTGGCTCTTTTATTGGCGGGCTCTGCCTTCACCATCACTGTTGCGGTGGAGGAAACCCCTAATCATTTTTTGGGGCGGGACAAGGGACAGCAAGACCAGCTGGTGATGGGCCTTTCTGCTCACCCCACAGTTACAAGGATGAGGGCATCACTTGTACCCCGTTTTTCTGCCTGAGAGTCAAGGTCACAGCCAGAGCTTCCAGATTCCCAATCACAGCCAGAGCCGCCACCTGAGTGTGTTGTTAGGACATGTGGTTACAACGTAACCTGCTCACCTAATATTTACGTTCGTAATATTTATATTATTTGCTAATTAATAACCTCATGTGGAACTAAATCTGTCTCATTTTAGAGTCTACTGGCCACCGGAGGTCACATTTGGGTCACATTTGGGTCACAGACACATGCTTTCAGAGCCTTTCTAAATTAATAAATAAAATATGCGGTTTTTCCACCAAGGCAACTCAGAGTGCTGAAATATAATTGGCTAAACTGGCATTGGGCGAGTTAAAAGAACATAAACATAGACAGCGTTCCGGCGCGGAAATAACATTTTCAAAGCAGAATATCTGACTTCAGCAGTGCTTTTCAGATAAACAAGAATGTTCACTTGGCATGTTTCTTAAATATCTGCAAACAAGTCAAAACTTATAGTCAAAAACTTATATACAGCACCTTTAATATTATCATTGTTATGTCACATTTATGGCCACTGTCACAACATCTTAAACAGTGTGACCACAGTGGAGAGTCCAGTCATTCAAATACAATTCATTAATTCATTTTCTTTTCTGCTTAGTCGATTTATTAACCTGGGGTCGCCACAGCAGAATGACACGCCAACTTATCCAGCATATGTTTTAAGCCGTGTATGCCCTTCCAGCTGCAACCCATTACCGGGAAACATCCACACACATTCACACTCATACACTACGGACAATTTTAGCTTACCCAATTCATCTATACCACATGTCTTTGAACTTGTAGGGGAAACCGGAGCACCTGGAGGAAACCCACATGAACACGGGGAGAACATGCAAACTCCACACAGAAATGCCAACTGACCCAGCCGAGAGGCGCGAACCGGCGACCTTCTTGCTGTGAGAAGACTCACTGCGCCACCGTGACACCCTTAATAACTATATCTGAATCTAAATGTAATTATAGGTAACAAATATCTGAAAGTAGTTTTTATGTGACCATATGTCTGATTTATATTTGAGATTAGTCTATGTGTAATAAAATATGAATGTTTGTAAAAGAAATATACAATAGACACTACACTGTATGTGCCCAATAGCATATGCTTAAATTAATATGGAAAACGAATGCATGTTTCTACTACTCCACTACTCTACTACTTCTACTACTCCACCCTGAATGTCACTATGAATGGTATTATGAATGATTTACGTTATTACCAATGTAGTTCAAAGGATGGCTCTGCATGGCTGCAAAGGATGGCTCTAAAACCATGCGTTTTTGTTCAGTGAAATTAACGTGTTGCGTGATCTGGTGAAAGACAGGACCTGAGGCATTTAACAATTATTCTTGCACACCATGCAGAGATGACAAACAAGTCGAGAGATTTGAAAAATCAAAACATGTCTTTGTTTGGAGGAATTGATGTCTCTGTTCAGTAGAACTACTTGCTTGTCTTTCCCATGGTAACTTTTCAGCCCACCAAAACGGTCACAAAAAATGTTTCCTCCCAGATTCTCTTTTAAAATATATGTATAGCTTCAAGCCCATTGTTTTAGCTTAAAGAAATTGTAAACAGAGATTTAAAATGATGGTGATTTGACTGATTTAATATTTTTAAATCTTCTTAAATCAAATATTGGTTTCTGTGTCGACTAGTAAGTACCATTTAGTCGATTGTTCGGCTAGACCCGAACATCCCTACCTAGGAATAAAATATTGACAAATACTAAGGTGTAACATTATCGTTTAAAGGATATAAGTTAAAGTAAACAAAAAAAATTAAAGCTGTATTACACATTTATCATTACGATACTTAAAAATATCAATCAATTGATCAATCGATTATATAGGGTAAAATAATTATTAAACATATTATGCTTTTTTCTGATAAATATTTTTCTAAAGGAGCTGTTGACAAAATTGACCCAATTTTATGTAAAAGTCCAAACATACATTAAATATGTATGTTATAATATTCCAAAAACAAATAATATAATATAACAAAACAAAACAAATCAGAAACATTAGTTATGTGTAATAACTGGAATGATGCAAGGAGAAATTACTGAACTACTAAAATGTATTTAATAGTTTGTATAAAAGGCTTTATTGGTAACAACAACTTCATGATGCCACTTGTATAAAGAATGGAGCATGCATTTCTCAGGTATGATTTTATTATTTTTTATCCATATATTTTCAATTTAAATGATGTATATATTGCAAATAAACTGTGACAGGGTTGAAATACTATTATTTTAGAGTTAACACTAAATTACCATTGGTACTTTGTTTTGGTACTTTTTGGTATTAATTGGTAATTTTGGTGGTCTGATTGTGGTCCGTCAATGGTATGCCTGAGGTGTAAATACTTAATTTTTGTTTTAATTCATGGGCAAAAATTCAAATTATATGATTAATAACATTCACTAGAACTAAAGCTACTGTATATTGTTTCCTGAGAATTTTCACTACCCAGCATAAGCTCATTAAAAACGACAACAACAACAACAAAGCCTAAATACATTAGAGCAAAACTCCAAAAACATCATATTATCTTCAATTAACATATTTAAAAAGGTGTATTATAGTTAATAAATGTCCACACTTAATTATTCAGATGTCGAAATCTCTGCTTGGCATAAAAATAAGCCTTTTCTGCTTGTTAAGTTATAGGAATTGATTATTCCTGTTTCAGTATCGCTTGAGCTCATGAACGATATAAAAAAGGGGTCAATGAAGAGGAGGGGTCATGGTATTCTGGGTAATGCTGTTGAACAATGTCCCATCTGCATGACAGACCGCCTGCCTGCAGACTGTTATAATGCCCCTTTGTTGTGCCAACCTCCAATGACACCCAGATCTGCTTTGTTGTGACGGGTCAAAAACAAGGGGTTTGAGACGACGGATAAACTCATCATTTGTTTTCCCAACTCAATAGATGATTTTTCCTAGACTAAACACCTTTGCTCTGAAACTCTGAATCCCCGTCTGAAGGTTCACAGGCTTTCAGAAATATTCTCAAAAGTAATGATCAGAAAAGCACAGAGATCAGACGCTGAATATCAAAAGTGCGCTACAGAAAGGAGAAAATCAAATCTGGCCTACTTTCAATAACAAAAGTGAAGCAGGGGAATTCTCCATTGTGCCAGAAATGGAAAAGAGCTGGAAGATGAAAAGATGAGAGATACAAAATATTGTTTGATTTGATTCTGCCTTTCTTCTCGATTATCAAGGAGCCATATAAGAAAAAAACAAGATTTATGTTCTTTTGAAATAAAAAAAAATAATGTTTGTAGGAAATGTTCTTTACATTGCAAAACTCTCTCCTTGGAGCATTTACCAACTAAGCTAATAAAGAGCTATTAACTGCCTGTTTACAAATGGTCATGCTACTGACATGAAATACAATGCATTGCTAGGAGTCTGTATTGTTTTGGAGCTTGGTTGTACATTAAGAAAGCCAAAATGCCATATTTACACACAAGGCATTGGCAGGATTGCTCTATGTCCTATGTCCTATGTCATGAACAGTTGCAAAGTTCATTGTCAGATGTTGTCATCTTAAAATTTTGTTAACGCTTACATCACAGGTGTCAAACCTGCACAGTCTAGTTTTGGATTTGACACCTGTGACTTACATGGTGTGAATACGGCACATAAACGCAGGACTAATGGACAAATAAACTAGACACTCCTGAATAACTATGGTAGTCTGCTATTGTTGTTTTTTTTTTGTAAAGTAGTCGAACAGGCCTATTTCAAAAATGGCCTTTTTTATTCCTTTCACACATTCATTTTACATATTCTTTCTGACCTCTTTTTCACAAGTTTTTTTTAATACGTTGCTTTAAAGTTTCCATGGCTACACGAAACAGTACAGCCCCGATTATTTTCACATATATTGTTTATTTTTCAGTTTTTATGCAAATATGGACAAATCTACTGTGTTTGAAATATCAGATATTCCAATTCTCAAATACATGTAAGAACATGTTTTTGTGTAGTTTAAACAGCTTAATAATGATCATTGTATTTGATCTGTGATGGGTGCTGACATGTTATTCTGTGCTTCTGTGGAGAGATTAAAGCTGCTGGATTTACAGCATGTTAATTCCTCAACCTCTCCCAAAATACATCAAAGCAATGGACAGTTTAAAGCCAAGTTTATACTTCTGCGTTGAGTGATCGGCCTGACCCATGACGCATGCCTAGCACGTTGCCATGCATTTATACTTCTACGTGCTGTTTAAGTTGCTCTGCAATAACAGTTCCAAAACGCTAGCTGGCAGTAGGCTTTTATGTTCCTCTGTGTCGTGTTTCTTTGTTGGTGTTTTGTTTTTTCTAAATGCTAGCTTAATGTACAAGTAGCTTCAACTTGCTCATTCAGAGGCAGTAACCGGTGGACGTGCAACCATTTTAATCATAAGGTAAACACAATACAAAAGTTTCCATCTGGAGCTCCTTCATGAGACTTCACACTTGTAAACACTCGCTCCTACGGATTCGCATGGCTCTCACCTGTGCCTACACTCGTCAGTGCTACCAAGCTGGCCAATCACAGAGCTTGCGCTAAGCGTCGTTGTGAAGAGTAGTTACATTTTTGAGAGGTGCGCGTCAGCATCGGCGTCAGCTATAAGGAGGGCTATGCGACCGCTCAAAGGCTGCAACTGGAGCAGACGTGTGCTTAATGCAGATGTATAAATCAGCCTTAACTGGGAAAGGAATGGAGTGGAATGATCAAACCCAACAGTGTGTCTCTTAAGTGCATAAAGCACATTGTCCGATTATGTTTAAAAATAATTGTTATGACAGTCTTCATAGACATTAGGGTATATCAGGGCTATTTAATTAGTTTGTCATGGGGGCCAGTTCGTGAAAAGCATCCCAAGCGAAGGGCCGGAGAGGTATGACTTGCAATATGAGTGAGGACACAACTGCATATGTTGCATTTTTGCTCCTTAAGACACCAGATTGGCTTTTTCTACATTAAAATGTTAATATGTTGTATTTTGAAACTACTAATATCAGTGCATTGTACAATGTGGCTTTTTTTTTAACAAACATTCATACAGTATGTTGTATTTCAAAGCACAACAAAAGCAGAACATTGCTTAAGCAGGCTTCTTACATTCAAACCCATTCATATGATTTAAACTGCATAACAATTATGGATGCAACAATTATAGATGTTGGTTGTATGATTATATAGTCTGAAGAATAATCATGGTTTCACGGTCATCACGTCTAATGTAAATTTAAGCTTTATATTAGGTAGGCCTAAGTATTTAGATTAACTGTTGGTATCATCTGCGTTCATACACTCTCAGAAATAAAGGTACAGGAGCCGTGACTGGGGCAGTATCTTTTCAAAAGGTACATATTTGTATCTCAAGGGTCTATAATGGTACCTCAAAGGTACTTTTTAGGCACATTTGGGGACTAATATGCACCTTTGAGGTACCACTGTGGACTCTTTGGGTACAAATATGTACCTTCTGAAAAGATACTGCCCCAGTGACAGCTCCTGTACCTTTATTTCTGAGAGTGCACATACATAATCATTTTAATAATAATTGCGTATTGGCCTCGGCATACAAGCTCAGAACTTTAAACTAGCGCACAGGTGGCATAACTGTTTAAATTGCAGCAGTTTCGTTCCGTGCAACAGAAACGCGCTATTGAGAAGCCTTAGCGATTAAAGCGCAGTGACGAATTAAAGCGCAGTAAAATCGGTCAATCGATGCACCCCTAACATCGATATCAGTGCATTGTACAAAAGGACTTTTCTACAAACATATCCAAATGTTTTCGGCTGCTTGCGCCACTCGCTTAATGTCAGGTGACTCACGCTCTGTGAAGCCTTCAACTGCAGCTCGCGCTGTATTGAACAGACACACGTCACTTCAGAACTATAGCGGCTGTTTTTCAACTGCACTAAATCTATTTCTGATGTCTTGGTCACACTAATTGGAGGGCCAGAACAAATTGCCTTGGGGGCAGGGTTCGGCCCGCGGGCCACTATTTGAATATCTCTGGGGTATATTTTACAAACCAGAAGTGTTATGTTTTCTGGTACTGAGTAAAAAGCTCTGCTAAATAAAACTAAAAGAAAAACTGATGGGACATTTACTTGCGGGAGCCATGTTTTAGCATGTTTTAATTGTAACGCAAAACCGACATCCCTTGTACTTATGTGTACTAAGTACTTTTTTGAAACCTAATAAGATAAACATTATTGGGTTGAAAACACTAATAAATTGTGATTCATGACAAGTGCCACATGCATCTTGCTTTAGCTCAGGGCAAGCCATTGCTGGAAAGCAGATTTGAATTTAACAGCTAATCACATTACACACAAACTATTCTAATCACACTGGTGTGATCATGTGCGTTAAATAGTTAAAATATTTGCACTTTGAAACTCCCACAACAGCTTTGTTGTACAAAATGCATACAGTTTCCTTTTATGTTGCCGTTCAAATGTCCCTAGAGTAAACATTAATTCCATAAAGCCACACCAAAACTTAGCTTTTGATGCTTATGTGATGATCCATGCACAACTTTCACTTTGAATTCTTTTTGCATAACACATTTTAGTATGATTTGCTCATCCCCCAATGAGGAGTAGGGGACACGCTTCCTTTTAAAAAAATCATACATTTTCATGTGATTGAAATCTTATGAATTTGTACAAGTTAGCCACGTTTCTGACAATATATACAATAGTTACATTGTAAAAACTGCTGGGTTCCACACAATTAATTTATGCTTGGACAACATGAAGAAATTAAGTTAACTTACCCGTTTTTACAAATTTAAGTGGATTGAACATAAACAATTAAGTTGTCTCTCCAAAAAACTCAAGAATTATGTTGTTTCAGCTCATTTTAAGTACATAGTTTGAGCAAACCGCAAATGTATTTTATTAAGTGTATGTTTCCTTGTGAAATGTATGATTTTTTTTCAAGACTAGACTTTCAAACAGCACATTTTGAAAAACACATGAGCTGACATATATTCATTCCAATAAAATCAGGCAAATGTAAAAATAATATTTTATCCTTCAGAAGGTTTGAACAACTCAATGTCGTTTACATGATTCTATTAACACACCCTTTAAACTCTGACACGCACTGTCTGGGCGAGATCAGACAGAGCCTTTAATTCAGGCCATATTAATGCTGAAAGCCTAGTTAGGAGATACGGATGAGTTTAATCTGTCCTTCTAAGCCCTGCATGCTTAGACAAAGATGATCCCTAAACCTGAGCTGGCACGAGGGAAAGATGCCATTGGCGCTTCAGTGTAAAATGTGCATCTTTAGAAATTCTGTCTGTCCGTTTATAGTCTAATCCCTGATATAATCACTAGGCGCTGATAATAAACACAATGTAAGGACTTTTAGAAAGCAAAACTCACCAGCATATGACCACTCTACATTCTCTGAGAGTTTCTTTTGTGATCTATATCCGTACGCTTCTGATAAACCTGCAGATAAAGAAAGAAAAAGTCAGGTCATTCCATTAAAACAGGCAAATAAAAATGTTCTCTTAATATAAATGTTTTGTTTTAAACAAATATTTTCTCAATAACAATAAATAGCATCCATAATGATAATAAAAGGTTTTAAAAAAGAAAATACAGCTGAAGTCAAGTAGTGTAGTGCTTTTTATTATGCACATTGTTTCAAAGCATTGTTTTCTTTGCATAAATCATGATGTTAATTGTTACAATATCTTTATGTCGAATCATCATATTAAATGAATATAGTTCACATTTCATGACACTTCATATTTATGTAAATATTTATAATAATATTCTGGTAAAATGTTGAACAATGTTAATTTTTTTAATGTAAGGGGTCAAATAAATCCAGGTGGTTGTTATCACAGAATAACTCCTGACGGAGGCTTAGGGGTCGACATACCATCGACCCCTAATCATACCATCATCGGAAGGCGCCGAAAATGGCAGCCTCGGTGCGAAGCTCCCCAGCTGTTGCAATGTTTTTGTTTGTATTTCCTGTTTTGTGTTCATCCAACATGATCAGTTATACCAGGGATGAGCTGCTGAACATTCTGCAGTGCACACCAATTGATCACCAGCCGGTTCTTGACTTCTCCGGCGTTTTGCAGAGCGTTGTCCTCGGCGGCGCGGCGTCTCTATGGAGACGCTACAAGACGCGCAGGCGGGGAAAGCGAGCCGGCGCGCTCATCAAAAACAGACTGCGCGGTTTCAGAATGCCGCTTCCTAGCATTCATCTCGCGAATCTACGCTCTCTTCCTAACAAAATGGAGGAATTACTTCTGCTCACACGCATAAATAAGGACTTTAACAACTCTGCTGCGCTGTGCTTCACAGAAACCTGGCTTAACGAAGCCATTCCGGACAGCGCACTACAACTACCGGACTTCCAGCTGTACAGAGCAGATCGCGACACGGAGGCAACGGGGAAAACGCGCGGTGGAGGGACATGCTTTTACATCAACAGGAGGTGGTGTACGGATGTAACCGTGTTAAAGAAGAAGTGCTGTCCTGACGTGGAAGTGCTTTTCATTAACTGCAAGCCGTTCTACTCGCCGCGGGAGTTTTCCTCGTTTATCCTGACCAGTGTTTACATCCCACCGCACGCGACCGTGAGTACTGCTCTTTCACTGCTGGCTGATCTTATCACAGAGACAGAACAGAAACACCCAGACTCTGTTTTTATCATTCTTGGGGACTTTAACCAGGCAAAACTCACACATGAGCTGCCTAAATTCAGACAGCACATTACATGCCCTACCAGAGACAATAACATTCTGGACCATTGCTACACAACAATAAAAGATGCATATCGCTCCGTGGCCAGAGCAGCTCTAGGACTCTCTGATCACTGCCTGGTTCATCTTATACCAACTTACAGGCAAAAACTTAAAACTACTAAGCCAGTATTAAGGACTGTTAAGAGATGGACCAACGACACAGAGCAGGTCTTACAAGCTTGTTTTGAATGCACTGACTGGAGTGTTTTTGAAGCTGCAGCCACTGACCTGGATGAGCTCACAGAGACCGTAACATCCTACATTAGTTTCTGTGAGGAGTTATGCATCCCTACCAGGACCTACTTATCATTTAACAACGATAAACCATGGTTCACACCAAAACTTAGACAGCTTCGTCAGGTCAAAGAGGATGCCTACAGGAGTGGGGACAGGATTCTCTACAACAAGACCAGGAACACTTTAACAAAGGAGATTGGTCTGGCCAAAAAGAATTATGCAAAAAAGCTGGAAAACCAGTTTTCTGCTAACGACCCTGCATCAGTGTGGACTGGTCTGCGAACCATCACGAATTTCAAATCATCTCCCCCCAGTATCGATGGCAGTAAACTTCTCGCTAACGACCTGAACACGTTCTACTGCAGATTCGACACCTTCGACCAGACACCCTCTACACAGCCATCAACACCTCCAGCCACCTCCAGCCAAATCCGCCCTGACCATCTTTATACACAGCCATCAACACCTACAGACATCTCCCTCTCCCCCCCTGATCTTCAGATCAGTGAGGATAATGTGCGTCAGGTCTTCAGTAAGCAGAAGAGAAGGAAAGCGCCAGGCCCAGACGGTGTCTCACCAGCCTGTCTGAGAACCTGTGCTGACCAGCTGGCCCCCATTTTCTCGCAGATCTTCAACAGATCATTGGAACAGCGCATAGTTCCATCCTGCTTCAAACGCTCCACCATCATCCCAATCCAGAAGAAACAAAAGATCACCGGACTCAACGACTACAGACCTGTCGCCTTAACATCTGTGGTCATGAAGTCATTTGAAAGACTGGTTCTAGCATATCTGAAAGACATCACCGGACCTTTGCTGGACCCCCTGCAGTTTGCCTATAGAGCAAACCGGTCTGTGGATGATGCAGTCAACATGGGACTGCATTATACCCTACAACATCTGGACAAACCAGGGAACTATGCAAGGATTCTGTTTGTGGACTTCAGTTCTGCCTTTAATACCATCGTCCCATCACTGCTCGAGCACAAACTGACCCAGCTCTCTGTTCCTAGCTCTGTCTGTCAGTGGATCACCAGCTTTCTGACAGATAGACAACAGCTAGTCAGAATGGGCAAAATCACGTCTGACAGCCGCACCATCAGTACTGGTGCCCCCCAAGGATGTGTTCTCTCCCCACTGCTCTTCTCCCTGTACACCAACGACTGAACCGCAAAAGACCCCTCCGTCAAGCTCCTGCAAAATCACCCTGGACGCCTCACACCCAGCACACTTCCTGTTTGAACTGTTACCGTCTGGCCGGCGCTATAGAGCACCGAGCACAAAAACTGCCAGACACAGGAAAAGTTTCTTTCCTCAGGCCATCTACCTCATGAACAGTTAATATTTCTCTATTGTGCAAGAAATGTGCAATACTTTCTCACACGCACTTGTACACAGCACCTTATAATAATATACAATGCAATACTTTTCCTTACGCATTTGTACACAGCACCTTATAACAATATATAATGCAATACTTACTCTTTTGCACACAGCACCTTATAACCTGTATATTTATAACAAATCTGTACATACATTTCAACATCCAGATCGTTGGACTGCATCTCTGTTTAATGTCTATTGTCTTTTATAATATTTATTCTGTGTTGTCACTTGTCACTTTATGTACACTGGAAGCTTCTGTAGCCAAAGCAAATTCCTTGTGTGTGTGAAGCACACTTGGCAATAAAACTGATTCTGATTCTGATTCTGATTCTGACATAATGTTGTGTTCACATCAGACGTGAAACATGCAAATAAATTGCGATATTCGCATGTAAATAGACACCAGAACGTTTTGAATTTACTCGCTTCATTTGACCATCAAATTTGCTTCATTCTTGTGTCAAATTCACTTCCCAACAGATGCGCATTCGTGTCATGGGCAGGACTTCTGTCTGCCCGGCGACTCTAGCATCGTTGCTTAATAGCTAACATGGATTTTATTGTGAGAATAGCTGTGTTTATGTGCTTTAGGAAGGCTGAAAAACAGCATATTTTGTCCGTTGTCATGTCTGACTCCACCAGGTGCTTTGTAAGGTCAGTGAGTTAATCAATTCCTCCAGAATTAAAACCAACAACAGGCACTACATCATAATCAAGCCCCTACAAGAGAAAGCTCCTGAATAGTTAACGTGTTGTAAATGTCTGCTGAAGTTCAGATTTTCCAGCGAGCAAAACGAGCCATTCGTGCAGTCACATTCACGCCAATCGCGCCGTAGGATATCTATTCAAGTCTTTGCATTGACTTAACATGTAAATCATTCTTCGATTCATCCTTCATCACTCGCTTCATTCGTGTCTGGTGTGAACGCAGCATAACACTGAAGGGCACTATTCTGCAAAAACAATCACCTGAATGTACTTTATCCCACTTTATCCCAAGTCTACTTGCCACAAAACATATTTACACAGAAAAAGAAAACTGTTGAAAAGAGCATACACTAACCTATGTATTATTCAGTCACAAGATGGTGCCAAACAATCAAAAACAGTAGATGACAGACAGACAGAGAAGATTTTGATTGGTCAGTCCCAGCATAACAAAGTGTGTTATGTAAGCCCTAATGTACATCCAGTAGTAAGTTATCATAGAATATAACCTGTCAGGGTGAATTTGATTTAAAATCAACTTGAACGTATTTTATTTTGCAATAACAAGTTAAACGTGTAACACTTAAGTAATTGGCCACAAATTATTGATTTAAATGTAAATATTGACTTTTTTACTGAATGTAATGCTTTCAAAAAGATGTTACTAGACCGTGGCAAGCTTTAACTAGACAAACATGTAAGAAATAGTACAGTCAAACAATTATAGCACAAGATAACAGTTTTTTTATAGCACAAGATAACATTTTTTTACCACAAGAGATACAGTATTCATGTGAGATTAACTATTTTACTTTCTTATAACCTATTACAAAATGTGCAAAAAATTTTTTTTGCAAGGACATAAACAGCAATACTATCAAGTTGCTATACTATTAATACTGATGTCTGATTAATTTACTATAATTAAATGGCTAACTATAATGCCGCGATTACACTAAAGTTCAAGCATGCGAAATTCTGCCATACGGAAAGGAGCGGGCTCAAACAAGATGATTAGACATTTTAGAAAAGCTAGTGATCAGTCCAGACTTCATATTTCTGTACAGAGAGGTCATGTTTTGATTTTCGATTGGTCTTATACTGTCACGAGATGCAATTTCGCAGGTCAGAGATCACCAAGTTTGAACTTTGCGACACAACGAACTGCGAAACTCGTCGCACGGCTTAAGACGCAAGATATTTTAACTTTATTAGCTTACCAAAAGCAAATCTTAGCTACATATACAGATACCTGCAAAACCTGGATCACCTGGATAAGCCTGTGTTGTTGCTCTGCTGGTTAATATTGTGGAATTATAAACCATTAAATAGTGCATTAAATGTTTAATAATGTTAGCCAATAACATCATTAAAAAACGTATAAAGTAAGAACACTGGCTTGTTTGGGTAACAGAAATCAGTTATATATGCTGACTGATTATTTTGCAGAAGCTTAGGATTTTGGAGCTTATAAAATCTCAAAACTCAAAGCCAGGTATCACAGACACATCCTTTTTCATTTAGATGGATTTAAGTATACTGTATTGATCTTTATGAGGTGACTGTTTTGTACACTTTAATGAGTAATAAGATAACAAAAAAGATTTTAAACATTTCCATCACAAATTAACATCTCTGGTTCTTTTTATGATTGAAAATCTGTTTAAACAGTGCTACGACTATACTGTATCCCTAACGTTTTTACACTCGATATTTTATGTCCAATTAGTTACATGCTGTATGTAGGACATTGTTGTGTAATGATTGAGATAATGTACATCTGGTCAGTTGGGTGTTAGTTCTCCGATAAAAACCAGCTGGGCGTACATTATTTGTTGTGTAACACTTTGGAAGGCTAGGTCTGATCAATTACAATAAAATTAGCTGATGCACTCTGTGAACTTTTTTAATAAATTCATTCATTAATTTTCCTTCGGCTTAGTTACTTGTTTTTCAGGGGTCGCCACAGCCAAATAAACCGCCACATATTTCAGCATATGTTTTACATTGCAAAGGCCTTTACAGCTGCAACCCAGCACAGGGTAACACCCATACACACTTATTCACACACACACACACACACACACACACACACACACACACACACACAC
>CAIGQQ010004470.1:1407986-1430841 GCA_903798035.1 Danio albolineatus
ACACACACACACACACACACACACACACACACACACACACACACACATACACTAAGGCCAATTTAGTTAATCCAGTTCACCTATACAGCATGTTTTTGGACTGGGGGGAAACCAGAGCACCTGGAAGAAACCCATGTGAACACGAGAAGAACATGCAAACTCCTCACAAAATTCCAACTGGCCCACCCGGGACTTCAGTGACCACAGTGCTATCACTGAGCCACCGTGCCACCCAAATAAATAAATAAATTCATTCATTCATTTTCTTGTCCGCTTAGTCCCTTTATTACTCTGGGGTCGCCACAGCAGAATGAACCGCCAACTTATCCAGCATGTGTTTTACATAGCGGATGCCCTTCCAGCTGCAACCCATCACTGGAAAACATCCACACACAATCATTCACACATACACTAGCGCCAATTTAGCTTACTCAATTCACTTGTACCGGATGTCTTCGGACTTGTGAAGGAAACCAGAGCACCCGGAGGAAACCCATGCCAACACAGGGAGAACATACAAACTCCACACAAAAATGCCAACTGACCCAGCCGAGGCTCGAACCAGCAGCCATATTGCTGTGAGGCGACAGTGCTGACCACTGAGCCACCGTGCCACCCAAATAAATAAATAAATTCATTTAAAATTTTTAAATGCTGTATTAATAAAAATGATAAATTTGTTTACCAAATATATGTAACTTTTTGTTTGTTAACTAATAGAATTAACTTATTCCAAGCCAAGGTGAAACTGACAAGTTCAAACTCTACTAAAGGGATAATTCACTAACAGAAGCGAGTTTGCTCTCAATTGATTTTCTCTCAAGTGGTTCCAAACCTTTTCTTTTGTGTTGATAACAAAAGATTATGATTGGAAGAATGCTGCAAACTGGTAGCAATCAGAAGTCAATGGCTATTGTTGTCCAGTATTATTCAAAATATCTTAAAGAATAAAGGAAAGTTTGGAACCAGTTGTGGGTGAGAATTGTCATTTTTGGGTGAACCATCCCTTTAAAAAATACTTAAGAACTTATGAATAATCAGATTTAAAAACATTGCATGTTCACATTGAAATCTGAATTACATAAATCAACTATTAAACAAAAAGATTGCTTCACAAAAATGTTAAAATTCCTCTCACAGAAGCTAAACATGTCATGACCTGCTGTGACCTGCTGTCAAACGTTCGCTCTACCACAGTGAAGTGCACGCTTGTGAATTTTATCTTTGGATCTTATCCAGTATAAATGTTTTAGGACCAAATAGTTAAGTTGTAATCTGACATAGAATCCTGTTAGGCTACTGACACTGCCAAAATCAAAAGGTATAATCATTTTATGAAAGCAATTATAAATGTGATTGTAGACACAATGTGGAAGTTATTGAGAAAGTGACTTCATGAGGACCTGAATGGAAAGGCAGCCTCTATTATTCTCTTTGTTTAGTTTAGTCTTTTGCCTGGTGGTTTTATTCAAGCCACTTTCAAAAAGATCTCTTTTATTGTTAGAAACCCAGAACTTTAAGGTCATGCAGTAAAAGTCCATCCCCAAAAAATCTCCTTAAAATCGCTTTGCTCTTACAGAACAGCAGGTCTCCTGCTGATCTCTAAGCTTTTGCTGTTTTATTTAATCTTTTTTGCTTTTTAACTTCAAAACAATACTCCCGTCAAACAAATGCTAAAAGACAATACAGAAAATCAATCCTTGTCAAAGTACTATATATCTGATACAAGTCCAGCAATAGCTCAAGATTTTAGAAGCAGTCCAGCATTTACTAATATTAATAGTCTAAAACACAAAAATGTATTATATATAAAAATTACTTATATCTTTCATACAAATTCAAGGTACAGCTACATCCTTTAAATGCAAATCTGAAGCTTCACATTGCCTGGGGTTTGAAAAGCAGTGCAAACAATGTTTCACACACACAAGTAAGTTGTTGCGCTCCTTCTGGGACATTCTATTCAAATATAAACAAAAGTCACCATTTTTAGACACTTTGCTCTATTTACAAAAAAGGGTGGGGGGAGGGTGGAATCCGTAGTTTGTTTGGTGGTTTGTACATTAAAAAGAACTACAGTAGCTAGTTACGTCACAACGGGCAGGAAATTATGGCACATCCTTACACACTGACTGTTTATAACAGGGATACCTAAACTCGGTTCTAAAGGGTCAATATCCTGTAGAAATAGCTCCATCTTGCTTCAACAATACTGCCAGGAATTTTCTTGTATCCTAGTAAGAAGTAAATTAGCTTGTTCTGGTGTGTTTTGATTAGGGCACCCCTGGTTTATAACAAACTGGCTGCATGTTTTCTTTTCAACTTTCAACTCAAAGGTAGTAAAAACCTTAATAAATACATTTCAAAACATTGTATCTGATGTCACCTTTAAATTTTCTTGTCTGCTGATTTACGAAAAAGATAATTCATTATTTACCATAATTTAATTTCAAATAAATAAGACTCTTTTTTTTTTTCAGGAGTAAAAAAAAGATTGTGTCTCGTCTTGTGTTCTTTTTGAAATCGATTTGAAACAACATGAACTTTGCAATTGGGATTGATCCATTATTCCTCAAAAACTTACTTTAAGTAAATAAACAAGGAAGCAGATGCACTGAGAGAGGAATATAAACTCCAAAAGCCTTCTGTCAATGCTCTAATCAGCACATAATTAGCCTGCATGCCTATTGCATGTGGGTCGGACCTCTGATCCATAACTGTCTATAACTCAATCTGTGCCGCTTTAGTCTCACCACTGACTCACCAGAACCAAAAATAGAACAAATCATACAAACAGGACATCGTAGGGAAATAGTCAACTATACTGTAAAAGAGACAAAGATGTTACAGAGTTTATTTTAGAATGTGCATTTAACTAACTAGACCAGAAAGGTAGACCATGTTTCTGCGTGATTTAAGCAAACCATGAAACTCTTCTGATGCCATTAAAGAGTCTTTTTTTTAGTCAATTTGAGCTCCATATAAAAGCTATGATTCAAGATATTAAATAGCATGAGTTGATATTGATTCTATTATTATACAATTTCTAAGTTATTTTAATTTATCAAGTGCTTTTATATCAAACCTTTGTTTGATGAATTTTTATATACAACCCCAAATCTGAAAAAGTTGAGACAGTATGGAAAACGTAAATGAAAAAAAAAAAGATTAAAAAAAATATATTTTAATAAACACGTATTCCAATTTTGGTTCTTGCAACACATTTCAAATAAATTTGGAACAGTAAATGATTTACCACTTTGTAATGTTGCAATTACTTTTCATAACACTTAAAATATGTTTAGTGATAAAGTGTTTTGAGTATAATTTTGTCTCATTCTTCTTGCAAACAAGTCTTAAGGTGGGCAACAGTACGGAGTTTTCTCTATGTACTTTTCAGCATTAATGGTGCCATCACATAAGTGCAAGTACCCTTTGCCAGGGACACTGACACAACCCCATACTATGACAGACCCTGGCTTTTAGATTTGTTGCTGGTAACAGTCTAATCCTTTTCTTCTTTGGTACGGAGCACAAGGCATCTATTTTTCTCAAAAAATACTGATTCATCTGTCCACAGTGTTTCCACTGTGTGATGGTCCATCCCATATGCCTCCGAGCCCTGAGAAGTCAGCAGCACTTCTGGACACTGTTAACATATGGCTTCCCTTTGACACAGTACAGTTTTAACTCACATTTGTGGATGTTACTACGTCATGAGCCCATGTGGTGATATCACTTATAGATGAATGACGATTCTTGATGCAGTGCTGCCTAAGGGATTGAGTTCACTGTTGTTCAACGCCCTTGTCTTTTATTCACTGAAATTCCTCCAGATTTCTTGAATCTTTTAATTATGTTATGCACTGTTGAAGGTGAAATATATAAATGTCTTCCTATATTCTGGCACCTCTCCTGTTCAACCTTTATATGCTCCCTCTGAGCCAAATAATGAGAAAGAACCAAATCTCCTACCACAGCTATGCTGATGACACTCAGATCTACATAGCCTTACTGCCTAATGACTACAGTCCCATTGACACCCTCTGCCAATGCATTGATGAAATTAACAAGTGGATGTGCCAAAACTTCCTTCAGTTAAATAAAGAGAAAACTGAAGTCATTACATTTGGGAACAGAGATGAGGTTCTCAAGGTGAATGCGTACCTTGGCTCTAAGGGTCATACAACAAAAAATAAGGTCAAAAATCTTGGTGTGACTCTGGAGTCAGATCTCAGTTTCAACAGTCATGTCAAAGCAGTAACTAAATCGGCCTACTATCATCTCAAAAACATTGCAAGAATTAGATGCTTTGTTTCCAGTGAAGACTTAGAGAAACTTGTTCATGCTTTTATCAGCAGCAGGGTGGATTACTGTAATGGGCTCCTCACTGGACTTCCCAAAAAGACAGTCAGACAGTTGCAGCTCATCCAGAACGCTGCGGCCAGGATTCTGACCAGAACCAGGAAATCAGAGCACATCACACCTGTCCTCAGGTCTTTACACTGGCTCCCAGTTATATTCAGAATAGATTTTAAAGTATTACTACTGGTCTATAAATCACTAAATGGCCTAGGACCCCAATACATTACAGATATGCTCACTGAATACAAGCCTAACAGATCACTCAGATCTTTAGGATCATATAAACTAGATACTCCAAGAGTTCAGTCAAAGCAGGGTGAATCTGCATTCAGCTATTACGCCCCCTGCTGCTGGAATCAGCTTCCAGAAATGATCAGATGTGCTCCAACATTAGGCACATTCAAATTAAGACTGAAAACACATCTGTTTTGCTGTGCCTTTACTGAATGAGCACTGTGCTACGTCCGACAGATCGCACTATTGTGTCTTTCTTTCCTTTTCATTCTTTTATAACATGTCTTAACTCATTTTAATCTGTTTTTATCTGTTTTTTATCATTTGTTTTTATTTTCTTATACTTCAATTTTATTCCTGTTTATGTAAAGCACTTTGAATTGCCACTGTGTATGAAATGTGCTATATAAATAAACTTGCCTTGCCTGCCTTGCTATATTCGTTTTTAAACATTTAAATAATTTTTTGCTCCTAAAGGACTAGACCTTTCTTTGATGCTGCTTTGTACCAAATACCTAAATTTCTCCTTTCACAACTTTTTTTGCAATGTTTTGCAGGTCTGAGTGACAGGAAAGGATGTATATCGGACAAAACATGAACATTTTTGTGTT
Organism: Danio albolineatus; assembly: GCA_903798035.1. Taxonomy (NCBI): domain Eukaryota; kingdom Metazoa; phylum Chordata; class Actinopteri; order Cypriniformes; family Danionidae; genus Danio; species Danio albolineatus. The sequence goes on from CAIGQQ010004470.1 coordinate 1,413,197, forward strand.
CATATTGTCTGGAATGAAATATAAGTCAAAGTAAATTTGAAAATCATTACTTTCTTTTTTTATTAGCGTTTTTCACATTGTCCTAACTTTTTCTGATTTGGGATACTAATATGGTTCATTTTGTTTTAAAGCTCAACATCTGTGAAGGTAACCCGCCTACTTTAAGTATATATAGTCGTTGATGATACACCACAAAATAATTTGGTTTTTTACAATATACTAATAGTACACTTTGATGAATTCTCCACCTGACAGGTCAGCTTATATGAAGAGTAAGGAACAGACAACGAATTGTTTAACAGGTAATATGATAAAAAAAATCTCTATAGAATTGCAAAAAAAATTTGGAGAAGGATGAAGGAAGACTTATTCTTGAACGAAGCTGGGGAGGACTTTGAAGGTAGATTTGTACAAAATGGCCACCTACAAAACACACTGTAAAAGACACTAGCTCTCAACAAGTTCAAATAACTTTTAACCACACAATTGCTTAATTCCTTTTAAGTCAACTTAGATTTTTTTCTGCAGACTCCTGCCAACATTACTATGTTAATGCTTTCAAGAGATAAAAGAAACCTCCCAAAAGAGGGCCCTCTCCCTTGAGAAAAGGCAACAATACCAGCAACAATGGCTTTGACATGAAACACCTTTACACCATCCAGGATACTCTACACTGAACTGGTTTGCCGAGGGAAACTGTCTGCCCATTCATGAGCAACAGAAGTACAGTCTTGGCTGATCTTTCTGTTTGCTTTTGTCTGTCTGTCTGCACATTGGTTGCGGTTCTTTCAAAACACCCTATGCACCTGTTAGGCCATACAAGCGTCTACACACTTTTACAGTGTATCAGAATGCCACGACTAGTCATACATGCTAATTATAGCTTGTGCGTTGTTTTGCTTTTCTGAGCTAATTTTGTATGCTATGGGAATATGATAACAGTGTGGATTTTGTTTCCTTAGATTAGCATTACAAAAACGACCATGGTAACCAGAGTTTCTACTAAAATAAAGCACATAGGCCTCCATGAGCTAAAAGTAAAAACTGAATGTAATGTATTCGAACAGCTAAAAGTGTGCTTTTTAATAGCATGTGAAAACAAAGTTTGCTAAATGTGGACTGTTAAGGAAAAAAGTACTCATAAAAATGTCAAATACTCTCCTTACGTACTCGTATGTGCCATTTTACTTTATTAATACTAAATGATCAACTTCAAACACAAGCATTACTGAGTACACACTGCATAGAGCTAGCAAGCTAACAGTGCTAACTTATTTACAAAAGTATTGAATCTTGAACTAGATATCGCATACGGACCCTGAGCATGCGTCAATAGCGCCACCACATTTGTACAGTGCTCCCAGGACAAATGCCATTCAACCGCACTTGGTCAAGACTAAAGCCAATGTGAAGATGCTGGACTTAAGCACTGTGTAAGGGGTTAGTAATGAGGAAACAAAGAAAACAAAGCATAAAGACAAAACATTTCATTCGTAAGATTTCCTTTTTTTATGTGTTTATATGTTACAAACTTTTGTGCTCAACAAGTAATGCTATTGATGATATACAGTCACTCACTGCACTGATCATAAGGAATATAGCACCAACTCGCACTAAATACTAGACTTATGCTACAGTAGTTTGGTTTAATAAAATCAGCAAACAATGTAAATGAAATATGACAACAAGATGCTGCAGTGCCAGAAACTTGTATTACTGTAGGCTAAGTGAACGAGTTGATAACAGGGTTTCGTTCACAAACGAATCGCTCCCTCCGTGAATGAGAAGTGAAAGCAGGTGAGGGGGTGTGTTTCTGAACAACGATTGGATCACATTTAACAGGGAGAGAGAATAATACATTTTCATGCACACAAACCCACACTCTTTGTCAGTAATGTCTGTGTGGCAACTGGACTCAACCAGCAGCTTTCTTGCTGTGAGGTGACATTGCTAGCCGCGGTGTTATGTTTCCATCCAGCTATTTTTATTCGCATTTTGGATATGCGCATAAAAAAACGGTAGATGCAAACCCCATGATGCGCATACATTTTGAAAATGCGCATATAAAATGTAAGCGCATAACTGAGTAGGATAAACTTTTTATTCGATAAGAAAAGATGCGCATAAACTGCGATAGAAACACTTTTACTGCATAAACTCCAGTATGAGCATTAAATAAAGGTCATGTGATTTTGTTATAAGAGATCATGTGATGATGAAATGTGTGTAAATGGACAAACCAGCAGGCTGAGCACATCGTAAAACATCTGAAATGTTGTTTTGGTCATTCTAAAGCGCCTCACCGTTTCAGTAGTTACTGTATTATTATTATATATAGTGTTATTATATTATTAATGACCTCCTGAATCAAGAGCGTCTGTGCTCCACGTGACGTCTGACACCTTCAAACGCCACCGTGCGTTCACTGCGTGTCAGGATTGCCTCCTGAGGAGTAGGTCATTTATTAAATGAAGAAAAAGTCGGACGCAGCTTCTCCTACTGCAGCAAACTATGCTTTTACTGTTGATATTTGGCGCCGGTTAATCAGGAAATGACGACTTTGCTCGCTTTGACTCGTTGGTTCATTCGCATTTTTGGATGGAAACATAGCAACTCTGATGAACAAGGATCACTCAGAAGTGTTCGTCTGTGCTGCCGTCTCAGGTGCTTTAGTAGATTACTCGTGCTGTTGACAAGTGAAAAGTGTTGAAAAGTGAATTAATGGGAATTTTCCATTTCGTAAAACAGCCACTCGCTTCAGCCGACTCCGACATCTTCCACTTTAGAATATGACTAGCAGCAAACTGGCACGCGGCGCTATCACGTGCACCTGCACTATGATGATTTATAAGCGGCAGAGTTTACTTTTACCTTTAGAAGATAAGTTAATACAATTATATAAGATTATTCAGCGAGTTTATTTTATTTTACAATGTAACGCAAGTACATTCTAAGTAACTGTAATTAAAATACCTAAAAATGAACAGTAATCAGTTACTCTACTTTTTCAGTGGAAAAGTAATTTAATTACAGTAACGCTGTAACACCCAACACTGCTAATTGATTTGTTTGTCCATGTTCACTGCTTTTTAGTTAGCATATTACTAAATATGAAACTCCACAACAAATCATCAAATAAAAAAAAGTTATTAGTGAAATAAAATTATTACAATTTTTTGTTAGTCTGTAGCAAGCTAACAACTTAGCATAACATTCATTCATTTTCCTTCGGCTTAATCTCTTATTTATCAGGGGTCACCACAGCAGATTAATCGCCAACTATTCCGGCATATGTTTTACACAGCGGATGCCCTTCAGGCCGCAAACTAGTAGTGGGAAAGACCCCTACACTATTAAATTCACACGCACATACACTACGGGCAATTTAGCTCATTCAATTATAGTGCATGTCTTTGGGAACCCATGCCAACACAGGCAGAACATGCAAACTCCACAGAGAAACAACAACTGGCCCAGTCGGAACTCAACCTTCTTGCTGTAAGGTGACAGTGCTAACCATTAAGCCATACTGTAGATCTCAAACTCGATTCCTGGAGAGCTGCAGCTCAGCACAGTTTTGCTCCAACCCTAATCAAACACAGCTGATTCAACCAATCAAGGTTTTCAAGACTACTAGAGACTATTGGTGAGAGTTGGAGGTGGTTAAAGCTAAACTGTTCAGAACTGTGGCCCTCCAGGATATGAGACCCTTGAACTCAGCTGTTAGCTTGCTAAAAAGTTACCGTGATAAGCCTGGTACATAAACACACACCCACACACACATTATCCCAATAAGTGAAGGACAATGTAACAGACATGAGCATTACATTTATGCAGAGAGATAAAAATAGTATAGTTTAAAGAAGCAACTTGTAAAATATCAGCTACTTATTAAAAGAAAGATCACAATAAGCAGTACTGTAAGATAAGAGCTAACCATTCTGCAACCTGAGCCACATTGGAAACCACACAGGTGAGAATAACAAAGGAAAATAAATTATGAAAAAGGAATGAAGTCAGCAGAGAGCCAGCCATTCACTCGCTTCCTCCCGCTCCATTGCGTCCGTGTCTTTTCTCATGGTCTGCCCCATTCACCGTATCAATACAAGCACCACAATGAGATCAGTGGCTCAGCCGTGAGAGCCACAGCCCGACTGCAGGTTTACACAATATAACGCCTTGCTGCCTGCCTGATTGCTTTTGTCTAAGAGCACCCATATTCCTTTTCACCCAATCAACAGCTCTGTTCTAAGCCAACAGCTTTACACGTGGGCTTAATTTCCTGGTACATGGTGTAACAGAGAGTGAATGAAGACCTTTTGCGTTCTAGACAATGTAACAAAGGTCTGTTTACTCTGTAGCTTTGCTGACATTATTCTTCATGAAATGAAGCTGAGCAGTTTGAGTGTTCTCTCAAGTTTGTGTGCAAACTGTCTTTGAAAGGTATACTTTATAGCTAAGAGTCGTTTGATTTGTAAAAATTAAACATTAGCATCTGCTGTCCTTTGTCTCCATTCATAAATATGCTACATTGCTATGATATGCTTGAATTCATTGCTTTAATTCATTTAAAGGGCAAATATTTTACTCCCTTTTCAAGATTTAATACAAGTCTTTTGTGTCTCCAGAATATATCTGTAAAGTTTCAGCTCAAAATACCCATCAGATTATTTATTATACCTTCTAAATCTGGGGAATTTGAGCTGTTAAGACATTGTAGCTGTTTCTGTTGCCTGTGCCTTTAATGCAAATGTGCTGGTTCTCTCCACCCACCGTTTTCACGTGCATGTCAGAGCCACAGAGATCTGTCTGATGCCTGTAGCCTTTACTTAGACCAGGGGTGTCCAAACTTGGTCCTGGAGGGCCGGTGTCCTGGAGAGTTTAGCTCCAACCCTAATCAAACACACCTGAACCAGCTAATCAAGCTCATACTAGATATACTAGAAACTTCCTGGCAGGTGTGTTGAATTAAGTTGGAGCTAAACTCAGCAGGACACCGGCCCTCTAGGATCGAGTTTGGACGCCCCTGACTTAGATAAACAGCACAGTGACAGACAAGAATGAAGCAGATCTTTCTTACTACAGTACAGCAAATGTCAGGATACATATTGTGCACAGCAAATGTGACAGGATACATATTAATATACACTGCTGTATGAACATGCATTATGCTAATGTACAAAGTCAACCTGATTTAATGTCCACAAAATGGAATTGAAGCGTCTCCTTTTATAATTGTACTGACACGCTACATCTGTGGTGATGAATTACGTAGCGATTTTACAGTATTTATTTCAAACATGCCCTGTTTCAAACATGCAACTCCTTCCTGAGGTGCAGATGATCACAGAGAGCTGATATTTTTTAACCCCAGTTGATTTGCGCACATCCTGTCTTGTAGATATGATTATACGCGTTACTATGAAGACATGCATCATTTGTCAATCAATATATCAATCAATGTCAATATCTGTCAATCAATATGCATCTGTCAATCATTTCAGTGGGTGGGAAAACTGCACTCCTTTTCATGCCACGTTGCTGTGGGCCTCAAAATGGGATGGATTTAGATCCTATTTTAACGTCCGGAAGTTTTAAAAAAGAGACTTATTGTGTTTCTATCCCTCCAATATGACTGTGGACACACTATACCAACACACAATTCTGTCCAAACAGCTTACAAAAGTTGATTTTCATCACAAGTGCCCTTTAAAAAAGAAAATTTGGTTAATTTGTACTGTATTATTATGTCATCATGTACATTTTTACAACATAAATGGTGCAATTCTTTTATGAAGTACGATGGTGGAATGTTATAATTCTGACAAGGACAATGATTAATGTATCAATATTTCATAGATGGGATGCCACCTGTAAGTCTGTATGCACCAGACACTGTCTTATCAACACTCCATGTTTCTGGAAAGACATTTTGCAATTCATAGAATGCTTAATGTAGGTGAGTGGGCTTGACAAACCACCTGTAGAAGAAAAACTCTTTTTCTCTCCATATACACCTTATAAGCAACCCATGCTTCTTTGATGAACACTGTGCAATCTGTGTGCTCGAAACAGGTAAGTGGGCATGACAAATCACCTGTAGGACACACGCTCTCTTCTTCATACACACCGGGCACTTTTTTAATCAACACTCCATGTTTCTGGAAAAACTTTATGCAATAGTGCTTCAGGCAGGTTAGAGGACTTCACAAACCACTAGTAGAAGACACATTCTTGTCCTCTCCAAATGCACCAGACACCTTCTTATAAGCATGTCGTACGTCTAGGAAAACATTGTGCAATTCTGAGTGTGCTCCACACAGTTAAATAGGCTTAATAAACCATCTGTAAAACACACTTTCTGCTCTCTGCATGCTCAAAGAAAAATTATTCTAAACTAACTTTGGCTTGCCATATAGCATTTATATGTTGCTGCTCCTCATTTGTAAGTCAACACAGTGAATTGAACAATTCATCCAAGTGTGACAGATTGGTTTCATCTCACAATCACTGAGTACGTTTACATGGAATGCAATCATTTGATTTTAATGCGATTAAGACAATACTCTGATTAAGAGTCTACCATGTAAACAGCGATTTTGGATTTATTTAATCTGATTAAGGTCATAATCGAACTAAACAGAAATCGAAATAAGACATGGAGTATGCTAATCTTAGTTGCATTATTGAAGTGCATTACAGACATGTAAATACCTTAACTATTGCCGTCAAGTAGTTTTGTTGCTTTTGACACACTAACACACACACACACACACACACACACACACACACACACACACACACACTATTCATTTGACAATTCTTCTTCTTATAATTCTTCTATTCTTGTTCTGCCCCTGAGTTTTTTTATTCTTCCATTTAGCTTGCGGTATGAACTTCCATTAAAATAACAGTATTCCAGCAGTAAATAGTTGCATCCAATATCTCGTTGGGGGGTGGGGGTGGATTGTTTAATTCGATTTAACAAAAACGTTTAATCGAATTGTGTGTTATAACATGTAAAACGGAATCAGGAAAGGAACATTAAAAAAGCAACTCATGTAAACACCTTAATCTTATTATTGTCTTAATTAGTTTTAGGCAAATAATTCGATTATGTCTATGTAAACGTAGTCAGAGATTTAAATTGAGAGTATGACGTCTTAATTTGATTTATCATGGATGCATTTGTATATCTGTAACACTTTACACATTACCTTATTACTTTTACTGAAGCATCTATCCTAATACACAGATCGGATGCTAATACTAAACCTATAGACCTTGCTAAACATAGGTAGCTTTTTCAACAGAAGTAATATTTGTAGACAGTTGCTTATATAGAGTATATTTAAAAGGTAAACAAATTGATTTTGTGGTCTTATGGGCACTGACGAGGTGCACCAGCTGCTTAATAAATACACTACAGCTTAGTACGTACCAAGAGCTTGTTAGTACAATATTTATGATTTTGAAAATTAAAATAAATATGATAAATCAAGTACTGAGCCAAAAGAAAGTTATTGAGTGAGTGGGGTAGGTACTGTAAATCTTAAGTTACCTTAAAATAATTCTTGGAGGGCTGTAGCTCTGCACAGTTTTGCTCCAACCCTATTCAAACACAGCTGATCCAATTAATCAAGGTGTTCAAGTTTAGTCTTGAACACCTTAATTAGTAGGAGCAGGTGTGTCTGATTAGGGTTGGAGAAAAACTTTGCAGAGATACATCCCTCCAGTAATTGAGTATGAGAGCTATGCCTTAAAAGGATAATACATCCTTAAAAACATCTATATTTCTGTATTATCACTTCAGAACAGGGTTCTTCCAAATATATGTTCAGTAATTTAACAACATACATTGAGTAAGTGGAGCGAATAAGCCAGCAATGCACCTTGGCTCAATACTAGCTTATACTGAAGAGTGTTTGTAAAAAAAAAAATGAAAGGACTAACATGAGGACTTTAAAGAGAGACAGAATCCCAGGCTAGAAACAGAGATGCATCAAGAGGGTAATGTAAGGAAGGTGACCCTTTGTTCCTGACCACTCTAATGCATTAGGAACGAGAGAACACAACCACTCCTTGAAGACATGTGCCAGAAGAGGACACTTCAAACCTCAGCTGTCATTAGTGAAATTAAAGTTGTACAATAACCCAGTAGTCCAAGCAAAAGAGTCATCTCGAAAGATGAGATGGAAGAGAGCAGCACTCAAGACTGGAACCGCACAGCATGAGGTGAGAACCATGAATCAAAGGGGTGATATTGTTAAAACCTTCTTTTTGAAGTTAGATGACAGAATAAAACACTTTGTTTTATACTGTATATAATGTGGCTGCATCCGAAGGCTATAAAGTCCGTGTGAAATCAAAATTTACAATGTTTATTTCCCAACCCAGGCTCATTCTGAAAAAGTTGTCCCATGTACGTTTTCTGGAGGCCATGAAATACATCCGGGGAGGTATTTATTTTTGTTCTTTTTGAAAGGGGCTGCTGTGTACACTTTTTGAGACTATTGAAATTTCTCTCGCGAGTGTCATCCGCGCCTGCTGTTCTCGCATAAACCCAACAGAGGCCGCTGTTGAATGACTGTTTGACTGACTGACCGACCAATTGACTGACCCACCCTCCTCCATCCCTAAACCCAACCAGTTTTAGCGATTGACCCACCCACACACTTCCCTAAACCCAACCAACAACTTTCAAAAGCAATCCAGAAAAAAAAACCTTGTCTCATTTTTACCACATTTTCAGATTTTACCACATTCTCACCCTGTTATTTACTGGTTCATTTTTTTGGAATCTGTTTTTTTTTTTTACCTGCTTTTTGAAACTGCTTTTCACTAGACTTGAACCCTGTCATCGTGGTCAACTCCTCTCTGTGTTTCAAGTCTGCCGACGAACATGGCAAGCTAACAGGACAAACTGATTGCAGCGGGAAAGTTGTCCACATGTAGATAAGCGGTCAGCTGGTAAGTGTGAAAAGGAACGGCGTCATACCGCCCCATAGCGTTAGTTTAAAAAAAGAAACTCAGCAATATGTACCTCTGACTACATAATATGCGGTTTTCAGAAACGTACATAGGACTACATTTTCAGAATGAGCCTGTGTTGTTATATTCCTAGAGCATATTGTTAGTCTTCATTTGAACTATGAATCCATGCAAGTTGATTCAAAAAAGGTTTGTTTTGGTAATCTTCAATCAAAGTCTGATCATTTGCTTCCACGTTTGGTGTGGTGGTTTTTGACCAACATTTTGATGGAATTTCTAGTGCGATGTTAGTATTGTAGCAAGTAAATATTCCCCTAGTTATCACCAAAGCTACATCTACATGCTGTCTCAAACTTCTGTCTGAAATAACCTGAAATTTGTGCCTTTGTGCAAAAATACTCTCTCCAGAATCATGGACTGAGAAGTCAGCTGCCTAATGCTTTCTGACACTGACTTCCTTATACTGGGTTGCTTAAAGCTTGACTCTGATTGGCTGATATATTTCGATAAACACACAGTTAAAGTAATTCCAGACAATTTTTTATTATTACGCCAACTGATTTCAAAGCCAATAATAGTCAAAAATTGGATCAAAAAAACTAGGCTTCGGATTAGAGAAATAATAAAATACTGCTGTATAAAGCAGAGGTTGAGGAAAAGCCTGACAAATTGAAATTCTTGAAATTCAACAAGAAAAATGTCTTTTGGTGTGGTAACCATATTGTAAGCTCAATAATTGACTCTTTAAGAAAATAATGTACAGCTGAGGTGTAACCAAATCCAGTGACTTTCTCTGGGTGTGTATTATTTTGTCATAATTTGATGATACAATCAAGTTTTCCGTAAGACACACACACACACACGCACACACACACACAAACACACACACACACACAATTTACCAGCATAAGATGTATACAGCGTAAACCTATAGCAATTATATATATGTATGTGTATATACCCCCCAAATTAATACTTGATCTCCCCTGACAGACAACAAAACATAATGTGTGAGGGACTGTCTTTTAAATAAGATATAGTTTGTACTGATCTGTATCTTAAATAATTGTAAAACAATAAGTAAAACAAATGCAAATTTGATCAACCCTGTAATGGTTCATACCATTGTCAATCCATAATTGTGCCCAGCAGGCAATGTGTTAAAAAAATTCAGTGCTAACCTATGGATAGATACATGGGTGTTCAAAAGATCCTTTTTTTTCATGCTAAATAAGTATTTGTATTCAAATAGGGCCTAAAACTTAAGTTTGACTTAATAAATATATTTTTTTAATAAAATGCCTGCGCTCGCACATGGAAGTTAAATAATAAAAGTATTTCATAATCGTCCATTTATTGGTGCTGGGAGGCAAACTTGTCACAGTTTAGAATTTGCCATATTGTATATAAAAAAGTAGGTCATCTTTGAGAATCACATATCTGTTTATATAGCCTGACAGAGGTTACTGTAGGTCAGAATTCAATCATTATCCATATAATATTGAAAACTTGGGGGGAAAATATAAAAGAATTGCACACTGATTATATTAATTATTATATTTGGTCCATGTTCTGTGTGTTTTGTTACTTTGCATACAAAACCAAAACTCATTCGAATATACTGTACATTACTTTTCATTCTTCCTTTTTATCATTTATTTAGGACGGAGTACGAGTTTTACTTAAATAACCTACACTATGCTAAGATGCTAACTTGCTAAAGTTATTATAATAACAAAACACATTTGTGATCAGCTATTGATATTTTATAAAAAGCACTCTTCAAATGCTAACATTCTACTACATAATTAATACAAAGCCAAAAATCATCCATTCCTTTTCATAGAATTCCCAATACATAGAAAAAGGTCAATACCAGGTACATTTGTCAATAAAATTATTACATATAAGCAGTTAGACTTGAATTTATGACCAATGATGCAGAAAATAGTCTATATATAGAAGAGTATTGTTTGTTACACAGGGCTATATCTCCTTTTTTCTCTCTAAGGTGCTTGTTGTCAGAGTGAGCAGATGATCACAGAATCTCTCTTTGAACGTGTGACATGATGCTTCTGAAGTGTGTGTGGGTAGAGGATGTGCTTTTAATTGCACTGTAATCTTGCTCCAGTGCATTCCAGAATCAACCCTGCTGTATTACCTGATAAGACTAATGGCGACTGGGTTCATCAAAGACAGGACATTGGAGGTTTATTACATTATGAAGGGCTCATCCCTGTTCACTAATCTCTTCAGAGGGTCCCTCTGAAGCCATTAGAACATAGGGATCAGCCTTTCTCAATTGAATTGAACTGAATTGAACTGAATTGAATTAAGTGCTAAAAGGACAATTTCCTGAAGTGTCCATCAGTCGTACCTTTCAAAATCCTTCATTCCGAAGGGTCCTTCGAAGGGGACAGTTTTGATCACTTCGATTTGGAATGACCCTTCAATGTGGCTGCCATGATTCTTTCAAGTGCCCTTCAGAGGGTGATAACTCATTTGAAATGCACTGCAGGTCTCTTACACTAACCATGCGTAAGCATAAATTTATGTGTAAAATGCACGTATGGACATTTTCACGAAAACATCATGATTCATCACCTTTTGTACTACTTCAAGAACAACTTATACCACATGAACACAATAGTGGACTTTTTCACAAGCCTGTTATGATGCGTTTAACAGTCATCATAATCCTAAATCCTTGACACTTTTTAATATTTAGATCATAAACCATATGAACATTTATATGCATTTATGAATGTATTATATCATCTTTGCATCAAATTGCAAAAATGTACCGCTTATGTGAGGTGTTTCTAATGCAGCGTCTACGTGGGGTTTATTTATAAACTAATTTCGAGAGGATCACGTGCTTATGATTGAACACAGCTGGTACCACATCATATTGCAACTCCACATATTGCACCTATCAGACGAATCCTTACACACTATAAATTACCAAAGCTTCCCACTCTGGTCATCTTCGTCTTGAAGAATCCCCCCCTTCCACCCCAACTCCTCCCCTTCTCCTATAGGGCGGCACGGTGGCCCAGTGGTTAGCACTGTTGCCTCACAGCAAGAACACCGCTGGTTTGGTCTCTCCCTGAGCCAGTCGTTGTTTTTGTGTGGAGTTTGCATGTTCTCCCCGTGTTCGCGTGGGTTTTCCCCTGGTTCTCCGGTTTCCTCCCACCGTCCAAAAAACAATACATAAGTAAATTGACTACTTTTAAATAGCATCTTAAAGCAACTCTAGTTTAGATATATCTCAGCACGTTCACAAGCGGGGGGAGTTCTCGAGACTTACCTGAGCTCAAACTCTCCTCTCACCCTTTAAATGGGAAGGAGCTCAGGGCTCTCTCCCGGGACAACATGCCAAATACGCTTTATAATCAATCATGAGCTGTTCAAGTGTGAACTCTTGAAAGGGCTGAGAGTAAATTTGACGTTATTCTCTTCTCTGGCTGTCATCATCAGTCACAATTTTCTTCCTTTTTCTGAAAGTCTTGATAACACTTTCGTGGCATTTTCTTTTATTATTTCAGAAAATAGGATTGTAAAAAAATACTTGTTGTACTCTCCCATTCACTGCGCTCAATGTTTACCCAACTATTCTACTACTTCCACTACTGAGAAACCTGGAAATGTGAAAAGGGTCTTTCATGTATGCTCAGGGCCATATAAACATGTATAAAAAATCGGAAATAAAATTATATATGTATTTACAGGGTGAATGAAAAATAACTAGACATTTTAAAAAGTGAGAATTAAATAAGGATTACGATTTGTGAGAAGTTCAGATGTGCATATAAATATGACAAACTTACGCAATTATTAGTGAATTAGACCCAGTGGATTTAAGTCAGCTTTATTTCCTATTCTCATGTAGGTCACTAGCATTGCACTAGCCACTCTGTTACAATTAAAAAGCTAGAATAAAATGCAATACATCTTTTGTATTTGATGCACACAGATTTACACAGACAAATATAGCATTAAGTTTGTTAATCATTATGAAACTTCCAGGATTATACAACCCCAATTACAAAAAGATCTGTCATGTGCACTTTTAGCTTAGCTTAACATAAGTCACTGAATCGGATTAGACCATTAGCATCTCAAAAGTTAAAAAAAAAAAGGTTTGATAATTTTCCTATTTAAAGCTTACCCTACTGAATTTATATTACAGTAGGACTATTTTAAAAAAGAAAAGTTGCTATTCTGACTGCTGTAGGCGCAATGATATTAGTTAGGTAATAGTACTGCCAAATATCATTGCAACTGCTGCAGTCATGATATGGCAGCAATTATTATGCCGGAATGAGAATTTAATAGCAACTAAGTCCATGTAACTACAGAAGATTATCTAAACATTTTAGAATTTGGTCTAATCTATCTAAATGATTTATGCTAAGCAATGTTAAAAGTGTTCCAGCCAAACATCGAGACTGGCTGAATGGATTCAATAATTGTTAAACTCAACGATTTAACTCTAGTGTGGTATCTGAAATCACCCCCATACCCTCATTCAACGTTTTCCTACATTGGTCAACTAACATAGTCCACTTGTGGAGTAAATGAAACAAAGGGACCAAAGGGACGCTGTTTTGTTTGTGCTTTGTTGGTTGATAAGACCCTGAGAAGGATTCGATTTGTAAACTTCCTGGTCAGGCTGTGATAGTTATTAAACACTTAGCAAGTTACTTTAATTAAATACAATTTTGTTTTGAAACTTACACTGATAGGATGGCTTGAGGGTGAGTACATATGAAAATGGGGTAATTTTCATATTTAGGTGAACTATTCCTTTAAGCTTTCATGTGCAATTAGAATGACTAACCAATATGCATTACATTAAGTTAATTAACTTGTGGCGACACGGTGGCTCAGTGGTTAGTACTGTCGCCTCACGGCATAAAGGTTGCTGTTTCAAGACTCGGCTGGGTCAGTTGGCATATCTTTTTTTCTGTTGGTCCGTGACCATGTGAGTTTAGTCCTATTGCTCCGGTTTCCCCCAAAATCCACAGGCATGCGGTAGAGGTGTGTTGAAAACACTAAATTGGCCATAGTGTATGTGTGTATGGATGTTTTCCAATACTGGGTTGCAGCTGGAAGGGCATCAACTTGCTAAAACATAATGAACTTGTTCATTTTTAAACTCTAATTCAAATAGAAAAAAGAATCTTCATTTTTGGGTCGCTGTCCCTTTAAGAAAACTAGAAAGTTCAAGTTTAGACAGGGTATCCTGGCCAAAGAGCTGTTTTAACCAATCAGCATGCAGAAAACGTTTTGTTACTACTACAGGAAAACAAATGGACTTCTGGCCAACTCACACCCAAACCAAACACAGATTCAGTTACTTTCTCTATGACTGAAGTTACTAGTTTAATGCTTTTCTTTGAGTAAGCTGTTCAAGTGACTACAAGAACATCCTTAGTCAAAATGTGCAAAGTGAAGTGTGGCCCTCTATTCCCTGCATAACTCCCCTCGAAGTACAACAATGGTAAACATTTACAGTTGGATTGGCTGTGGTTTAAATACAGAGTCCATCTGAGCCTTTTGTTTATAGGGTAAGAGAGCTTTGATGGAGGGGATGCTGTCTAACACAGTCATAAAAGTTGTATAGACAAACCTTAATGGCAAAAAAGAAACCCATTGAGTGTGAGAGAGGACTAAGAGAACAAAAGTGGAATGAAAATGATTAATTCCACAATGACTTTGTTGTTTTCTGTATGTCATTTCTGTCAATTCAACCACCCAAGGGAAAGAGTGTGATATCTGAAGACCCTTTATACGCGGTATCCTTTTGTATCCTAAAAAGTTTTTTTTTAACCGATAATGGAGGTGAACAAAAAAGAGAATGAGAAAAAAGAAATGAGAACATTGAAACTGATATATATTTGTGTTTTTTTCCCAATATTTCCCTAGCGCTGTTTAATTGAGGGAACATTTTATATACATATTAAACGTCATAGTTTTAGTAACTTATAATAGTAATTTATAATGGGGAAGCACAGTGGCACAATGGGTAGCGATGTTGCCTCACAGCAAGAAGGTCCCTGGTTCGAGCCTCAGCTGTGTCAGTTGGCATTTCTGTGTGGAGTTTGCATGTTCTCACCGTGTTCGCGTGGGTTTCCTCTGGATGCTCCGGTTTCCGCCACTGCCCAAAGACATGAATTGGGTAAATTAAATTGTCCGTAGTGTATGTGTGTGAATTAGAGTGTATGGGTGTTTACCAGTGATGGGTTGCAGCTTAAAGTGCAATTTAAAGGGTTAAATATACTAATAAACAGTCATTGAAGCTAACTGACTTTTGTTGTCGTGTTTCTGAGATGCTGTCCAGAAAATGTCAGCATAAAACACAAACAAGAACAACTTCCTGAAAAATGATCAACAAAGAAGAGCATTTTTGTATACACAGACATTCTCTCGACAACAAAAGAGCGTCCTACATCTGAGACGAATCATTTTAACCAGACTTCCACAAGCTCAGCAGATTCATTCGCAACATAAGGAGTTTCTGATTTGGTATGAGCAAAAAGAAAATACATTGTAACCACCAGAATTCAATAGTTGGGTTTCAATCACCCTGTCTCAAAAACCTTCATTCATTCATTCATTCATTTATTCATTCATTCATTTTCTTTTCGGCGTAGTCCCTTTATTAATCTGGGGTCACCACAGCGGAATGAAGGACCAACTTATCCAGCATATGTTTTACACAGCGGATGCCCATCATCTAATTTTTTTATTAACCTAATCCACATGTCTTTGGACTTGTGGGGGAAACTGGAGCAGCCAGGGAGAACATGAAAACTCCACACAGAAATGCCAACTGACCCAGCCGAGGTTCAAACCAGCAACCTTCTTGCTGTGAGGCAATCGTGCTACCCAAGTGATAAAAAAAACACTTAATTGACAAACATTAAACATTTTTATGCTTACTTGAGGGGGTTTTGAACTTAACAAAAACGATTTAATGGCAATATTGAAGGAAAAAACATTTGCTGATTAAACTGACATAGTAAACATTACACACTATTGTGCTTGTTGGTTACTAGGTTACCAATACTACAGTCAGCTGCTCTAACATCTATTTTCAGTTGGGGTTTTTTTTTTTTTTTTGCAACAGACTTGCTTCATGTTAGGATGGAAACCCAGCTAATATTAATAAGAAAATGAGATATTAATTCTCCTAGATTAACATCTATACAAGAAGTTTGAGATTTATCTGTTTTGGTTTCTTTTGACACTTTTGTCTTTAGCTTTTGGTTGGAGTCAGTAGAGCTGCCTTATACAGTAGTTGATTTACAACCTACAACACTGAACTGAACTGAATCAACGTGATGAACAACTGATTTTATTACTTGGATGTTTAAATATGTGTTGCACAAAGTGATACTTAGTGATAAAAAGCTGACAGCTGAAAATTATGAATATTTCTTAAATATTTATTTCTAAATATTTCTGACTAGCCAAAATAAAACTACTTATTTTGCTTAGCTGTCTAAATTTAAAGGAATATACAGTGTTCAGTTCATTAAAATATAAGTTGTGATATATGTTTATTACCCCACAAATGAATGTTAATTTTTTACATTTGAGGAAACTTGTCACTGAAAAAATAAAATAAAATAAATCACTCAAAAATAAGGTGGCAGATTTAAACATTAGAAAAAAAGACAATGTTAAATTAAACATGAAATCGTCTAGTAATAAAAGCTTATTAAATATACTTTAATAATTTTTTAGAGCCACCACCAGCGTCTCTTGGTATTTGCACTTAGTGCAAATAACCGCTGCCTTTTTGTTTTATTTACAACTTTGTAAATCATTTTAGCAGTGTGAGTTTGTATCCAGGTCTTACAATTTAACAACCCTAAAACCTCATCAAAGTCAACTAAATGCATCAACGCCACTTTGTTCCTTCTTTAACTGAGCATTTGCATGTTTGATTGCCTGCTTTGCTCTGCTGACTTTAATTTAACAGCCCACGTCCAGTGTTCAACTCCTGGGTCTTGTTGTGTTAAAGCTCACCAAAACTCACTATTCATACTGTACCAAAACATAGAATACAATCAAAATCAAATAGTTGCCATTCACATCCTTTTCCCTCACTTGCATTCTCTTGCATTGCCAATAAACAATGTAACATTCAATATTCAGTCATTCAAAAGCACTTGTGTGTCTCACTGAGTGCACTCACAAAAGTGATGTGGAGCTTTACAAAATAAGAGGGAAAAGTCTTTATGAAATTCAAACAAATGGCAACATGAGATGAACTTGAACACGTTTATACCAAGTAGAAATGTGACCCACACATACATTATTCAAAGTGGTTACCGTGAAAGTACTGAAAAATCATACTCAAGTAAAAGCACATTACTTGCCTAAAAAAATGTATTATGTAAAAGTAAAAATGTAATTACGTAAAAAGTTCTCAAGAGTACCGAGTTGTGAGCATTAAGCTGTCAAAATGATTCAACCTTACAGTTTGCTCAGCAAATTAAAAATATAGCTCAGATCAGTGCCATTTAAGTTTAAATATTTGCCATTCATGGACTATAAATATATAATGTGAGATTAATTTAACAATACATTACATATTATTATTATTATTATTATTATTATTATTATTATTATTATTATTA
>CAIGQQ010004470.1:1437256-1448230 GCA_903798035.1 Danio albolineatus
AGATAGATAGATAGATAGATAGATAGATAGATAGATAGATAGATAGATATGACCTGGCTAGAGTGTTTTCATCTTTGTCAGAAGATACCACATGAGGTGTATTGTAACCAGTGCCCTCAGGATAGTAAGCGATGCAGCCTTTTGTAGTCCTATACATTCTATGAATTATTCATCCTTGACTGGCTTCCATTCTGTACAAACAGCATTCGAACTGCTTTAGAACATAAGTGGCTTAAGTTGAAAACACAAGCTGCTTTGATTGTCCTCTCTTTGGGTGCTCACAATGACCCCAGAGACTAAGCAACTATATCATAGTGTCCAAACTTTACATTGATTTGTATTCAGTGTCCTCCCCCAGGTCCATTGAAAGAGAGCAGAGATCTAGACCACACACCTCTAGCCTGGAAAAGAACAGGAAGGGATCTCAAAGCATCTTAAGCTAGCACTCAACAGACCTGCTCTTGTTTTCTCCAATGGCAGACGGGAGCAGCTCTTTCAGTAGCATGACAGCAAACCCTAGTCTGCTGTCATTAATTAAGTGGCAAGTCAGGGATACTGACCCAACCGGCAGAGAGCCATTGGGGCCCCGGCAGAGCCTGTCAATCTTCACGCACCGAGATGAAGATGCTGAGGTTCCCAAAAGAATGAGAGTGAGAGACAGACTTTCAATAAACGGAGAGGGTAAGGGGAATTCGAAGAGATGAGATAGAATACTTCCCTGTGAAATCAAAATAAAGCATTTTAGATGTTAGGATCATTATTTTAGAATATCTTGCTAGTGTGCTCCAAACCAATAACAAAAATCAGATTCAAAATATATAAACATCCAAAATGTGCAGTTTGCACTTACGCCTAAATGGATCAATCATTTTTTGACATGATCTCATACTTCCATTTCTCATCAAATCTTCTGACCAGTGCTGGCAGAAAAAGAAAAAAAGGCCAAATTGCCCAAAAGCTTTCTAAAACCACTCAAACGCACAAAAAAGATTAATATTTTATTTAATTTTAATTGATTTAACGGGATCACATCAAAACACTGCCCCCCTCTCACCCAGTTTAACTGCAGGCGCTAGGTGATGGGCAGTCCAGGGAGTCAGCTTTTGATATAACTTTCCTTCACCTCCTCTTGCGGGTGGGCTCACGCAGTTTGTGCTATGTACTGGTCACTACTAACTAAATGGAGTAGGAGCACACAGTTATATTTTGTTAAATAAGTTGCATATAAAATTTATGTTTTAAAACCGCCCAAATGTCAACCCGCCTATGCCATTTTTACCTGCAAAATCAAATTCAAAACCGCCCAATTAGGCAGAAAACTGCCCAGTCTGGCAACACTGCTTCTGAACAATCAAATGCTCTCTATTTCTATAAGTGCATGAGCTCAACCACTCACTGGCAGATCTGTGATAAAAACAAAACACTATTGGCAGTTTTTAAAGAGTGAGGGGGTACTCTCTATCACCGTGTCTTCATGTTTCAGTTATGTCACACGTTGAACAAAAATGCACATTTCAAAGTACTTCATGGGACCTTTAATGAACTTCACTTTTATATTTTATGAAGAAAACACAATAGTGCTGCAATGGTGGAATACATGGATTTTGAAATTATAAGCATTGCTACTTCAGCTTTGGCGTTCATAGAAGTTCTAAGGTGGCATTGCCAGGAGGTTGCACTGTATAGTGGTTAACCTGTTGCCCTTTTGCTATGTAGAAACTTTTTCTGAACATCACTCATTTTTTTCAGTACCATAAATAGTTTTGCTACTATTTTTCCAGGGATTTTTAAAAAGTATTCAGATGATGAACAATGAACCCATGAAGCGTTTTAAACAGCACAATCAAATTAAAAATGACAATAAAGTATAAACTGCATGGATTTTAATATTAAACACAAATGTTTAAAATCCTGAATTTCTGTGAACAGATCATATCATATTCATGTCTCTGTTTGTCTCTGATTTTTCAGTTATCACTAAAACTTTGCCTAAATCTGGATAGCTGGCTAGTCAGTTAAGTTGCAGTTTAGTTTGCACCAATTGTCAGCACTAATACCCAAAGGAATTCCTGCGTTGACACATAGCATCGAGGTGCTTATGGCGACCCGAGTTCGAATCCTGGCTTGATGTGCTTTGCTGATCCTTCCCCTATATCTGTTCCCCACACTTTTCTGTCTGTAAAATCACCACTGTCCTATACCACTAAAAGTGAAAACCCCTAATATATCATTTAAAAAAATAGTTTGCACCAATCTTCGTTTTTTTAGATAACATGAAGGCAGCTTGACTTTAATAGCTGTTTGTTTTGATTATATTATGCAGCAGACATGCTGAGCCAAGATACCTTCATGATACTTACAGTAAAATCCAGTGCAAGCTAAACTGAAACTTAACTGGCTAGCCAGCTAACCTGGCTTCATGGTACAGGGCCCTGCAATTAGGAAAATATGTAAAATTAGCATTTCCTCATGTATGAGGAAATAAAATGTGTGAGGAAATATATTGTTTTTATAGTGGATGGAGGGATGGATGGACGGACGGATGGATGGACGAATGGAGACAGCGGACAGACATATTGATAGATAGATAGATAGATAGATAGATAGATAGATAGATAGATAGATTTACAATAAAAACAGTGCACAATCTTGTGGCAATTTTCATTAAATTAATTTGTCTAAATTTGTACCATTCCATTTGTACGTTTTAGTATGATTTGCTCATTCCTCAATAAGGGCTCAGTTTAAGGCTGTGGTTAAGGGACATAACCTTAACCTTAATAACCTTAATAATATTTTGATACAAATGAAATCATTTGAATTAATACAAATTAGCCGCTTTTCCATCAAAACATAAAATTCCAAGGCAATCTAGGGACAATTTTCTACTTTTTGATTCAGTAGCTAATTTGCATCAATTTGCATTCATTCATACATTTAGTATGATTTTCTCATAATCCAAAGAGGGGTAGGCTGAGGGCTGGGGTTTTCTCTTAACAATCGTATGTCTTTGTCCAAATTAAATTGTAATAATACATGAAATTGTTACATTTCCTCATAAGATTGGGTTAAAAACTGTTATATTTTTTCTTGAGATCAGGCTGGTTTCTACACAAAACAAAGTAACGCAGGTTTGGAAGAACTTCAAAATGAGTCAATTCAATTTAAGTTTTGGACAAACTATCCCTTTATAACTCTATATAATACAGTCAGCAGTGCTCTCGATAGGTGTTTGCAATAAAAGAGTGCAAAGAGGAAAGCCTCTGACACTCAGTTCAAGTTAAGCCATCTCTCCCACACAGACACACAAAAGTCCCCCGACTCGCTCATCCATCCTTTGTGACATGGGAGCACCACCACTGGGACAAATCAGGGGCCCTCCTGAATGTCACACTCACATGCCACATACAATAAGACCCCCCTCTCAGTCCAGACACCCTACGTTGTTGCATGTCCACGAGCACCGGCCGCCTCTTGCCAGCCAGGCACAAAACAAATCGAGCAGCTGACAGCATAATTCACTAAGAGGAACTGGCTCAAGTCCATGGGCAGGACGCTGCAGAGATTTGGCTTGCCACTGGACCCCCCCAAACCCCCCTTTTAAAAGTATCCCATCCACCACCCCAATCCATTCAGCCTCTGCCCCTCCACTGTCTCAGGAAGGATAGAAAAGACAGGACCCTGAGGCTCAGTGATACCCCTCCGCATGCCTGAGTGAATGTGCTTGAGCCTAATACCGAATAATCTGTTCATCAAACGCCCCCACTGCCGTGGAGGGAAGATGCTCCTATTTTCACAAGCTGATTCGGACAGGGGGTCTTGATGCCAAGCTGGCCCAAGTACCCCAAAAGGCAAAAGGACGAAAACAACACACACACACACACACACACACAAATGGTCACCAACGGATATTTTTAAGAAAACAAAAGCAGAGCATCAGTTCAAAGGATATATTTGTAAGGAAAATAATGTGATTGCTTTTTATGTGAAAATGTAAAGGTGCCATTTCATTCATGTTGTTTCAACACAAATTGATTTAGTTAACTTAACAAATTTAACAAGTACAGTCGATTGAACATAAAATCTCAAGAATTATGTTGTTTCAGCTCATTTTAAAGAAGTGGTTTGAACAAACAGTAAACATTTTGAGTGTAGAATGAAAGTCTGGATATACCTAGGCACAACTGAATAATAAAAGTTCAGTACATGGAATTGTATGTTGTGGTACAGTATGTGTGACATGGTGGCAAAGTGGTTAGAACTGTCTCCTCACAGCAAGAAGGTTGCTGGTTCGAGCCCCGGCTAGGCCAGTTGGCATTTCTGTGAGGAGTTTGCATGTTTGCAAGTTTGTGGATGGGTGTTTCCCATTACTGGGTTGCACCTGGAAGAGCATCCGCTGCGTAAAACACATGCTGGAATAGTAATGTAATGTAATGTGTATTTATATAGCACATTTATTGTATATGGCCATAGACCCAAAGTGCTTCACAATCATGAGGGGGTTTCTCCACACCACCACCAGTGTGCAGCATCCACTTGGATGATGCGACGGCAGCCACAGGACAACAGCGCCAGTGTGCTCACCACACACCAGCTTTAGGTGGAGTGAAGGGGCAGTGATAGAGCCAATTCGTTGATGGGGAGGCCATGATAGTTAAGGGCCGAGAGGGAATTCGGCCAGGACACCGGGGTTACACCCCTACTCTTTACGAGAAGTGCCATGGGATTTGAAATGACCACAGAGAGTCAGGACCTACGTCTCATTCGAAAGAGACGTGAAGTTGGCGGTTCATTCCAATGTGGCAACCCCTGATAAATAAGGGACTAAGCCAGAAGGAAAATGAATGAATATTGAGGTATTGGATCACATTCAGACTCATTAATGTGATCCAGTACCTTAAATAATAGGTTAGTAATGATTAATTTGCATTTAGTCAACATATGGATTATTTATTCTCAAAGTATGCCAATGAATTAATGATTTTTTTTATAGTTAAATGATTCAGTTAATCAGTTATCACTTTGGCCCTTTCTTAATAAATGAGTGTTATTTAACCAATTAAGTGAATGACTCAGTGATTCAACCACTGGCTGGTAGTACAGTATGTTATTCCAAATTCAATTAATCAATTCAATCCATCGCATGACATAAATTGGAGTTTTATATGAATCGAATGAATGATTAATTGTTGTGACTCACACATTAAAATTGTCACTTGTTTCATAATTTTTTTTATTAGAATGGTGGCTTAGTGATTAGCTCACACAGCTCACCTCACAGATAGAAAGTCATTGGTTTAAGTCCCATCTGGACCAGGTGGCACTTCTGTGTGTTCGCCACGTGTTCGTTCATGAGTTTTCTCTTGGTACTTCCCCCACAGTCCAAAGACATGTGGTATAGGTGAATTGGATTAACTAAATTGGTCGTAGTATATGAGTGTGAATGATAGTGTGTAAGAAATGAGTGACTGTGTATGTGAGTGAGATGCACTATTGTATAGCTATCATTATAAGCCAATAAAAACAATAAACCATATCGGTTGTTAAAATTTTTTTCAAGCTGTCATCTTTCTGGGCAGACTGTTTTCTACCGAACATCATTAAATCTTCTAACACAACTATTCTATTTTAGCAATATCCTTTTGTTTTTAGCCAGTGACTCATGCCCTAAATTTGTTTTAGTTTTTTTTTAAATTCTCAAACAAGTTTTTACTTTCATCTTTCAAAATTACATTTTCTGCATTTTTTTTTTACAAGATAAATTAATTTTAGATTGATTAGGATGATTTTGATGGAAATGCATAAAACATATATAATACACAAATTAGAAGCAGCGATAAATAATATAGAACAAATATAGAAATGAAGGAGTCTAACAGTATACAGGTACAGGAATAAAATAATCAAATGTACAGTAAAGCTGTATATTCTTTGTTGTGCAAATAATTGAATACGATTAATCTTTGTTAAAGCTACAAACGTAATAATGTCTTGTGCCCAAATTCAATTATTTTTTTTTCAATTCAATTCACCTTTACTTCTATAGCGCTTTTACAACGTAGATTGTGTCAAAGCAGCCTCACATAGAAGGTTGTTGTAAATTGAAACAGTGACAGTCCAGATTTTTGAGAGATGAAGTAAAGTTTAAATCAGTGTGGTTTAAAATGCTTTAAACTCACTTAAAATGTTTACACAGGCCTTAAAAACACATGCTGCTGATTAACTTTCACTTTATTGTGGTTAAATTGAAATGACTTTCACTTTCTGAAATACGTTCTGAAATGTTGTAATTGGTCGACTATAATCTTGGCTCCATTGGGCATTGCACGTCCTGCGCTGTAACTATTGCATATTCACAGATTGTGATGTCGATGCTAAATTGATATATTGTGCAGCTATATTTCAGATATCACTGAATATATCTGCAGCAGATTCAGTGTTTTTGAACAAATCAGTTGAGTAAATCTTTAAAATCCATCAAACTCATCAAGAGATTCACTTGTTTCATTCTTTAATACATTAGCAAAGAGTGAATGCTAACGTTGAAACGTTTGTTTTGTTCCTAAATAAATCAGTTTTGAACAGATTTGTTGGTTCAGTGAGTCACTCATAAAACAATCCCCGATTATTGGTGTGATGACCATGCAGTCACCAAAATTATGACTGAACATTAGACTAAAAGGGTGGCGCGTGGCACAGTGGGTAGCCTCACAGCAAGAAGGTCGCTGGTTCAAGCCACTGGGTCGGTTAGTATTTCTGTGGGGAGTTTGCATGTTCTCCCAATATTCGTGTGGGTTACCTCTGGGTGCTCAAGTTTACCCCATAAGTCCAGAGACGTGCTATAGGTGAATTGGATAAGCTAAATGGTCTGTAGTATATGTGTGTCAATAAGAGTGTATGGGTGTTTCTCAGTGATGGGTTGCAGCTGGAAGGGCATCTGCTTCGTAAAACACTTGCTGAATAAGTTGGCGGTTCATTCCACTGTGGTGACCCCTGATTAATAAAGGGACTAAGCTGAAAAGAAAATGAATGAATGAATGAATGAATGAATGAATGAATGAATTAGACTAGAAGTCCATTTCAAATGGTGTAAATACAGAGTAGAAGAGTGAAGCAAAACAACATACTTTACCACTGACACCACTAAGGCCCATCTACTGAATAATGTAGTCAATTGGCTATGTGCTATTTTAGCAAATTAGATTTCCATCTCTATTCTAGTATCCAACAACCATATTTCACAATCCAATTAAATCCCAATGAGTACAACATCCCTTTTCTTCCCGCTGCATTTCCTGGTTCGCTCTTGGAGAGCATGGTGTATTTTAACATTGAAAAGTGACACATTTCACCTCCAAGCCCAAAATGTTGTTCTGCTTGGACACTAATTGGAGCATGTAGAGACACACACTGCCACACGTCCCTCACAGGTGGACACACATGAGGCATGTGGCAGGGGAGGGGACGCATGAACCCCGAGCTGACAGCTTTACAGTCCACAACTACCATCTGTCACAAGCCCAAGACCCGACAAACAACACAGGGACTTTTTCAGTGGAAAAACAGAGCAGTGCCAAAAAAGTGTAGAAGAAAAAAAAAACTTGTTAGCTCTAGTACCGCACTTGGGGAGACAGATGGTGAGAGAGAGAAATTTCATTCACTAGCTTGCATCCTAAAGATTCAGCCCTTCCTTTGTGCCACACATTTCATCGTGGCATCATTTAGAGCACCAAACTGAAAAGAAGAAAAGTGTAGGGACGAGGGAGCAGCTGAGCCCTTTTTCAGCAGGTACCAACTTGCTATCCCGGTTCACTAGCTGACTTACAAAAGGGCTATTTCCATGGCCTAAGTAAAATGGCTTTGGCTAGCTTTTAGGGGCTTTGTCTCAGGCGGCATCCAAAAGATTAATCCAGGCATATCAGTCGCCTTCTTGGCACTTCGGAACAGAAGCAGACAAAATAATGAGCCTAGGATTCTGGGTTTGTGTAAGCATTTGTCACTTTCTACCGAACTGTGTAGAGGGGCAATTTAAACAATGTTGGCATATGTTAATTTAGAACCAACTTGTTTTTTTTCAGTGCTGCTTAGTACTTCGTAAACAGTCAAATAAATTTTAAATTAAAGTTAGCTTCTTTTAATCCCTTCAAAGGACAGAGCCCATGAAACAAGTTCTTTGAAGATTGTAGGGCATTACTACAAACAAAGATAAAATGGCAAAATTGATTCTACTATATATATTAAAAAATCTTTTATGTTGACATACAGCACTCAGTTGTTGCAAATAAATATTTAGTAGCAGTGGTAGTAGTTACTAGTGGTAGTAGCAACTTAAATCATACTTCACATTTCCTTTGCTGCAAGTTTTGTATTACACTCTAAAATGGCCTCCCCTTAAAGAAGTACACTTCAAGAGTGTCAATATTGTTTGTAAAACCATAAAAACAGCCATAGCCACATTTCTTCTACAGCCCATTTTACCCATATATATTACTTAAAAAGTTTACAATAAATAAGAAATATACAATTTCAAATTTGAAGTTTCACTAGTGTCCATAGATTTGGATTTTACTGACACCTGTTGGCCTGGATGAATTATGTTCACTAATTATTGTCAAGTTCACACTGAAGTTCAGTAACTAATTTCATCAGTTTTACGTTGATGGTTGTTATTTTTGGTGGTAGTAACTTGGCAAATTCCATAACATCTTGATGCACCATGACAGCACCCATGAAATGGCAGAGATTAATGTAAAATACTACAGCTTTTTCAAGAAGAATGATATGACTCACACAAACACAATGAAATCAGCCACAAAATCATCCAGTGAGTACTTTTTTGAACCAAACATTACAAAGATGTTCATCGTTGAAATATGCAATTGTGAGTTTGAGCTTGATTTAGTTCATATGTAATTACATTCATAGACACTGAAACCGTTCACAGCTAGTTGTGACTTCAACATTACAAAAACAAAAAACACTTGATTAAGTTAATGACTGAAGCTGTAATTATAAAGCATATTTTGCTCTCATTCATTGTTGTATGATGATACAATTCAGTAGGAAATAAAATAACAATAACTTAATTGCCAAAACGTGGCTCATTTTAAAATAATGGCTTTGTCAACTTTATAATAAATGACGGTTAGCCAAGAAATAAACCATGTTTAAAGTTTGAACGTCAAGTTTAATCGAAATACGCTTGGTGAACAAACACTCAGCACGTTACGCACTTTCAGAGCATTATACTACACAAACTAACCATTCAGAATCCCAAAAACTTCTATTAAAACAACATCAAGTAACACAGAAATCATTGGTGCTTTACATACCTGTGTTACTGAAGAGTGCGATCTGCGCAAGAAAGAGTGCGCATCTCGTCGCAAGTGCTTCCATTATTCTCAAAATAAGGAGAAATGCTGCTGGAAAGAATAAACGGGGTAAAAACGAGCGCGACGACAGAGGAACTCCTCTCCCGGAGTGCCGGAGGGTATCACATTGGTTGGGTAACAGGAGGAAATGCCCCCTTCATCGGTCAGATCCACTCCGCTCTCCGCAGCATGGATGTGAGCGCGTCCGGATGATACGCATCGCTTCGCGTACAGTGAGTTCGGGTGGAAGTGCGCGCGCCGCCCACAGACCACCACACACACACAGAAAAAGTTTGGTAACACTTTCGACGAGACCGTGTAAGGTACACTTATGTAAATACGATTGCAATCACTCATACCTTTTAATAGCTAAATTACACCCAGAGGCGTTTGATGTAGCTACATTTGGATATTAAAAACAAGCATTGAATTATTCATAATAAATTAAAGAAGAAGAAAAAAACAGCACTGTAATAGGTATTGAAATATATGTAATATCATGTTACAAGTAATTGTAACACAATCCCAATAAATAATCATCCGCAAACTGGTGATTTGGTGCTCGGTCGTTTTATGCTCCAGTTCCTAAATAACTTACATTTCAGACAATAATTGGCCAGTAAATTCAAATAACCTCCATGAATGAAATTAGATCCAAATGAAAGCACGTCTGGAACACCGCTAGGTGAGTAGACTTTGAATTTTCTATCTGACTCAAAGGGTTCTGTAACCATTCCGCTTAATGGTCAGTACTAGTTTTCCAATGCCACTCTTGATTGAAAAAAACGCTGCAACTTTCAATCCGCATTCCTCATATTCATCTGATTTTGAACGCGATGGGCACAAAATCTGGATTATTGTGAGCTGATTTCTGTTCTTAAATATAAGGGTCCATTTTAATGTTCAATATACCCTATGTAATTAAATTACCTATCAATTACTTTTTTCTACTAAATTAACGAAAATTTTAATGAAGGGAACC
Source organism: Danio albolineatus (assembly GCA_903798035.1). Taxonomy (NCBI): domain Eukaryota; kingdom Metazoa; phylum Chordata; class Actinopteri; order Cypriniformes; family Danionidae; genus Danio; species Danio albolineatus. The sequence continues at coordinate 1,447,610 of CAIGQQ010004470.1, forward strand.
CAGAATATTAGTATTGATTGATGACTGTATTTACTTGATAAAATACAATAAAGCAGTGATTTTGAATCAAATAAAATTAATAATAATCATATCATACATTTACATTGTTTCAGTTTACAATAACATTGATTACACAAAACTCACTTTATTATTGTTATTTTATTTCATAGGCGCCACGGTGGCGTAGTGGGTAGCACGATTGCATCACAGCAAGAAGGTCGCTGGTTCGAGCCTCGGCTGGGTCAGTTGGCATTTCTGTGTGGAGTTTGCATGTTCTTCCTGTGGTCGCGTGGGTTTCCTCCGGGTGCTCTGGTAACCCCCATAAGTCCAAAGACGTGGTAAAGGTGAATCGGGTAGTGTATGTGTGTGTATGAGTGTGTATGGATGTTTCCCAGAGATGGGTTGTAGCTGGAAGGGCATATGCTGCGTAAAACATATGCTGGATGAGCTGGTGGTTCATTCCGCTGTGGCGACCTCTGATTAATGAAGGGACTAAACCAAAAAGAAAATGAATGAATGAATTTTATTTCATTTTATTAAATTGCTATTTATTACTATTAAATTAATATTATATTTTATCTATCTATCTATCTATCTATCTATCTATCTATCTATCTATCT
>CAIGQQ010004470.1:1448240-1463957 GCA_903798035.1 Danio albolineatus
ATCTATCTATCTATCTATCTATCTATCTATCTATCTATCTATCTATCATCTATTTGTCTGTCTGTCTTTCTGTCTATCTTTCTACAGTATCTATCTATGGCAAACATCACCCATTCATTTCATTCATATACCTAAAGATTTTGTAATGAACTGAAATAAGCTTTTCCCCCTTTTTCCCCTTATCTTTTCATTTTCTTTTTTTTTTACAAAATTAGAGGGTAAATAAATGAATGGTTTTGCCAGTATCCATAACCTCTTGACTTGAGGGATTGAGTAGTTTTAGAGTGAAACAGGAGTTAATGCATCACCGTTGACCCTGAAAACAGGATATTATATGCATATTTACACCCTTTTATGCTAGTTTACCCCCTGGGATACATGTATTCCTGCCCTGCTTTGAAAACATTCCTCAAAGAAATACTCTTATGCAGACATATCCAAAGCAAGGAGATTATAGGAAGCACGATTATCTGATTTCAAAAAATCTGGTGCATATTTGTTTTTGATAAAGAGCATGGTGAAAGGTATAACTGCTTGAATAACTTATATTATGCACTCCTCAGGGACCAGCCTTGTTTTGTTGGTATAGACTAAGATCAACATTTGATTCAAAAGCAGTGAGTCATCATGTTGACTAGCAGAAACTAGTCATACAGTAGGGTGAGTAAAATGTACAGAGTGTTTGTAACATTATCACTTTTGTATAATGTTTTCTACACTTCAACAATGACATTGTTGTTTGTTCAAAGTACTTATTTAAAATGAGCTGAAACAACACAATTCTTGAGTTTTTAGGGGGACAACTATCATTTTATGTTCAATCTACTTAAATTTGTAAAAACTAATATGTTAAATTCCTTCATGTTGTCCCAACACAAATCAGTTGTGTGGATCCCAGCATTTTTTACAGTGTATGCTTTTTACTCATCAGAAATCATATTTATGGCTATTTAAGACACAGATGGCTCTGTTGTATCCATACATATTCATTTCTTGGCATAAACATGGTTATTTGGCTATTTTTGAATGACAATAAAAGTGCTAAATATGCTATTTCCAGTATGTTCAAGCACCATGGCTTGTGACAGCAAGCCAAAACTCTTTAGAAGAAGCTTATCACTGAAAAAACTTGGCTGAGTATAATAAGAAGCACAACTCATTAGGCACAAGACTGTTTGAACAGACACTGATCAAACAAACTAAGAATGGTGTCCAAAAAAATAAATAAAAATGGAGGAAAAAATATCAGAAAAATGTAACATTGTATTTTGGGTGATTGCATAGTTTGAAAATGGACGTTATGTTTCTTACATTGATTTAAAGGACTGTGTGTGCTTGACGGTTGATCTCAATACAAAAAAATAGGGTCCTAAAACTTGTAATATACTACCCATGTTACGCACGCAGAGACCATGCGAATACATTAACATAATTTACCAAGGATTATCTTTAATTTATGCAGAGTCTGTTCTTCGGTTGTAAAACTGCATGTTTCAAGGGGGCCCGCTAAAACTGTGTTTACATCCATGGAGAAGCCATTGTTTTGTGTGTGTGTGTGTGTGTGTGTGTGTGTGTGTGTGTGTGTGTGTGTGTATGTGTGTGTGTGTATGTAAAACTTTTTATGAAACCTAAAAATGATTTCAGTAAAAATTATTAAAGGAACTGAAACAAACACCCTTAAATTACCTTTTAAGTTCTGTACTTTTAAAAGTTTTGTACTCTAAAAGGGTTTGTTCACTCAAAAAATGACATTTTTGCTGTTAATTGCTCACCCTCATGCTCAACAAAGACTGTACTTTCTTCGTCAGCTGAGGAAGTTCAACCTTCCAAAGGAGCTGCTGAAACAGTTCTACACTTCCATCATTGAATCAGTCATCTGCACTTCAATAACTGTCTGGTTTAGCTCAGCTACCAAATCTGACATTCGAAGACTACGTCGAATAGTTCAGACTGCTGACTGAATCATTGGTACAACCCTCCCTACTCTCCAAGAACTGTACTTATCTAGAGCGAACAGAAGGGCTGACAATATCACTCTGGACCCCTCACACCCAGCACACTGCCTCTTTGAACTTTGACGCTACAGAGCACTATGCACCAGAACAGCCCGACACAAAACAGATTCTTCCCTCAGGCAATCCATCTCATGAACACTTGATGATAACAATCGTGGAACCAACATCACTACTTGCTATACACTTTTACACACACATACACTTATTTAACAACACACTTTACATGCCAATTTGCACATACATGCAACAGCTGCACATATAATGTTGTATATAGTAATATGCCTGTACATACACTTGTCAATTTGTATATTTGAATTTAACACTTACTTCTATTTTTTGAATATATTTATTATCTGTTTTTTGTCCTGTCTCTGTAATTCTGTTGCACTGTAGAAGCTCTGTCACGACAACAAATTCCTCGTATGTGTGAACATACCTGGCAATAAAGCTCTTTCTGATTTCTGATTTACAATTAACCATAGATTTTTTAGATGAAATCAAAGAGCTCTCTGACCCTAATACAGCAATGGTCCTGAGATGGTCCAGTCTAGAAAAATAAAAATAAAAAAAGAAAGAAAAAAAAAACATTGTTAAAACCAACATAGGCTCATTCTGAAATAAACGTACCCCTATACATTTCTGGAGATGGCAAATTATGTAGCCCATGCTATGTATAGCTGCAGTTTGTCTTTAAAATTTACTCTACAGGGCAGCATGATGACGTTCCTTTTTGGGCTTACCTGCTGACTGCTTATGTGGGCTGCTTTTCCACTGTTACCAGATTGTCTGGTAGCTTGACTCGTACGTCAGCTGACTTGAGACACAGAGTAGAGTTGATCGTGACAACAGTGACAACAATAAAATAAACAGCAAATAACAGTTAGAATGTGGTCAAATCTGAAAACATGGTAAAAAAAATCAGGTTGCAGTAAGGGCTCTTCTTTTTCTGGATTTATTTTTAAAACACTGCGGTTGGGTTAGGGAAAGGGGGTGAGCGTGTCAGTCTGTGCTTTTTAAAACACTATTGGTTGGGTTTAGGGAAGAAGGTGGGAGGGGGGATTGGTCAGTCAGTCAGTCAGTCAGTCAGTCTCTGGCAGATTCGCAAAAACAAATACTGCTAAAAAATGTTGCTCCTGGGGCGTAATTTGCTCTCTCCAGAAATCTATATGGGATAAGAAATTAGATTGAGCCTGGGTTGGTTAAATGTCTATGTGCTAACTGTAATCATAGGAATCTCCAAAAACTTCTTTGTGTGCTACGAACTGTTTGTTCATCCACGGTATGCCTTTGACTTTAGACTTTATTTCAAATATGTAAAACATTATAGTATTAATAAACAAAGCAAAATAATACAACACAATACACACTCATAAAATTATTTTGCTGCTTGTTCAGACACCTTATGTAAAGCGTAAACAACACAATTACTTTTTTGGGGGGGGACAACTTAATTGTATTATGTGCAGTCCTCTTAAATTTGTTAAGTTTAAGCAATTTGTGTTGAGACAACCTGAATGAAGTGCATTGAACCCTGCATTTTTTACAGTTTTAATATAGCACACTTCATACACAGTGGCAATTCAAAGTGCTTTACATTAACAGGAATAAAAGAGACATAAAAACAAATAATTAAAATGATTAAAAACAGAATAAAATGTGTTAAAACAGGTTATAAAAGAATGAAAATGAAAAGAAAGACATTATAAGTAACAACCCAAACAATAAGTGAAGTTTATTTATAATTTTGAGAGCATCACGTGCTTACGATTGCTTGCGGCTGGACCCGCATTATCCAATTTACAACGCACCAATCAGACTAAGCTACTATAAATACCCTAGGTCACGTATCACAGCAATCTTGACTTATATAGGAACAGCTTTTTCCCCAGAGCTGTCTCCCTTTTGAACTCTGCCCCCCACTGACTCTTCTGACCCCCACACACACACCCCACTCTCCTCATAACTTATACTCCTCACAGTCACTGCACTACTGAACATTTGCACATTTAAAAAATTGCACATATTCATTGCACTGATTCATTTATGTGAACTGTACCCACTGTACATAGACATCTGTAATTGTTTATCTATCTGCACACTTTTGATCATTAATAAGCAACCTACATTGCACTGATTCATTTATGTGAACTGTACATAATCACTGTACATATACATTTGTAATTGTTTATCTGCACACTTTTGATTAATAATAAGCAACCTGCATTGCACTGATTCATTTATTTGAACTGTACATACCCACTGTACATATACATTTGTAACTGTTTATCTATCTGCACACTTTTGATTATTAATAAGCAACCTACATTGCACTGATTCATTTATTTGAACTGCACATACCCACTGTACATGTACATTTGTAATTGTTTATCTATCTGCACACTTATTATTAATATCAACCTGTACGTACAATCATTTATTGTAAATCTGGGCTCATAACTAAGTCAACCTGTATATAATGTTCATAGTACATCCATCTGTAAATATCACCATAGTTTTTCTATAACTGCACCTTCATATCATAACTCAATTCATATCTGTATTCTGCACTTGCTGCTATTGCACTACTGGTTAGACCTAAACTGCATTTCATTGCTTTGTACTTGTACATGTGTAATGACAATAAAGTTGAATCTAATCTAATCTAATCTTATATAAAGCTGCTCAAATCATGAGGTAAAGAGTTTAAAACATAGAACGAATGATAAGTGTTGGTTTTCCGTTTACCTTTTGTTCTTGAATTCAGAATGAAAATAATTTCTGTGACGTGAGTTGTCCAGTAAATTGCTGTTAGGCAAACATGAATACGTCTAAACATGCCTTAATGTTTCCACCAAAAAACAGGATTTTACATTCCAAAGAGGTTAGTCCTACATAGTCCACAACTTTGTAAATATCCCTGGAAGCAAAAAGATCATTCAAAGTAAATTGTCGCTTTTGGTGGAATTCTGCAAGTGCAACGAGAGCTTAACTCATATGTACTTTTGGGGATGTTTTAATCCACCTTGTGGTGATTTCGAGTCTTAATTTGGCCATAACCTTTTCTCTGTTTTAGCTAACAGAATGATTTTTAGTGACAAATCTTATTTTGACACATATTTTGAGAAAATGTTTTGAATTAAAAAAAAATAAAACTCATCAATACACTCTGGGCAAATTCACTAACCTTTTGTTATATTAAGAATGAAAACATCCACTTTTTTGCATAAAAATCTGTTAATCAACCTCAGTCCTGATCAAAATTACAAGATTTTAACTCTTTAATTGCCAAATTCATAAATGATGTCACTGATTTGATGAAAAAGCATACAAAATGAGGTATTTTCAAAATAAAAACTAATTGTAGACCGTTTTTTTTATTTATACCTTTTATCACAGTCTTGGACATCATGCCTTTGATGCATTGTTTTTGATTGATTTCAATGACTGTTGTTGGTTTTCCCAGTTGAGAAGTGGAATAAATTGGTAATTTTTACTGCTGATTATCAGTTCATCAGACATGTCTCTACAAAAAGAAGCTTAGTTTTTGGATTTTATATGGAGTATAACGTGTCTAAAAAAATCAAAATATGCATCTCTGCTCTCAGAACTACATGGAGTAAATAAAAACAAAGACTGTGCATTTATGCACCATCAGATGCGGTTATAATGGAAGTCAATGGGGCAAAAACAGCCACCAACAGTAAATTAGGAAGAAAAAAATTTAATCTAACAATGCATAAAAGCTAATTTTGTTATTAATCTTTCACATGTCCAAGACTGTGATAAAAGGTTATAAAAAATTAAAAATCCAGTCCATCATTACTTTTTATATCGAAAATACGATATTTTGTGTGTTTGTTCTTCACCAAATCAGTGACATCATTTATGAATTTGGCAATTAAACAACTAAAATCTTATCAATAAAAATAATTCTTAATTATTACAATCATTACAGTTTAGTTGTTTTCATCAGGACTGTGGTTAATTGACAGATTTTTGCAAAAGAAATTGAAAAAAATATTAATCTGATGCATTTTTACAGCAGTTTAATTCAGTGGATGTTTTCATCTCTACCATAACAAAAGGGTAGTAAATTTGAACAATGCAACAATGCATTAAGAGATCAGTGTAATTCACCGTAATTATATCTTCTATTCATTACTGGTTATCAGTATTCATGCCAGTGCGGTATTTTTTTTTTTCAAAATATGATATTGTACAATTGCTTTTGTCTTACATTTGCAGCTTTTTACAGTGCTGCTTGAAAGTTTGTGAATCCCATGTAGAAAAATAAGAGAGTTCTTACAAAATACAAGTTATTTTGATATTTAGTACAGTCCTGTGTATGAAATTTTAGATTTAAGATATTTACAGAAAAAAATAGCTAAAATTATTGAAATATACCCCTTAAAAAATTGTGAACCCTTGGTTTTTAATGTGCATTGTAAAAATGCTGGATTGCATACAATTGCTTCATGTTGTCCCAACACAAATTGTTTAAGTAAGCTGAATCATTTTTACAAATTTAAGTGGACTGAACATAAAACAATGTCATTAAACAATGCCAACAATGTCATAAAACAAGCTCTCCCCCAAAAAAGCTTAAAAATTGTGTTGGTTCATATCATAATAAATAAGTAGTTTGAACAAGCAGCAAAAATCTTTTTTGAGTGTGTGTGGTTACCTGGATGATTTTTTTTTTTTAATTTTGTGATGGTTGTTTAAGATGCAGTTGTTTGTTCCATGACTGCTGCTTTTCTTTCTGTAGATTCCTTGGATTGCCTGCATTGTTTGCATATCTGAACCCATTCAGTGATTGATGTTGAGATTTATTTTTCACACTGATGACAATTAAAAGATTAAAAACTTTCTTAACTATTAAAAATGTTTCAAATGCTTCCGATGCTCTTGTACAAATCACAATGCAATAAACTATGGAATGTAAAGATTATGGAAATTTGTGCTTAATTTGTTCATTCATTCATTCATTTATTCATTCATTCATTCATTCATTTTCTACCGCTTTTCCGGGGCCAAGTCGCAGGGGCAGCAGTCTTAGAAGAGAACCACAGACTTCCCTCTCCCCAGACACTTCCTCCAGCTCCTCTGGGGGGATCCCGAGGCAATCCCAGGCCAGCCAAGAGACATAGTCCCTCCAGCGTGTCCTGGGTCTTCCCCGAGGCCTCCTCCCAATGGAACAGCCTGGAACACCTCCCTAGGTAGGCGTCCGGGAGGAAGATGCCCGAGCCACCTCAGTGGACTTCTCTCAATGTGGAGGAGCAGCGGCTCTACTCCGAGCTCCTCCCAGGTGACAGAGCTCCTCACCCTATCCCTAAGGGTGCCTCATGCCACCCTGCGAAGGAAACTCATTTCGGCCGCTTGTATCCAAGATCTTGTTCTTTCTGTCATGACCCAAAGCTCATGATCATAAGTGAGAGTAGGAACGTAGATTGACCGGTAAATCGAAAGCTTTGCCTTTTGGCTCAGCTCCTTCTTTACCACAACAGACCGTTACATCGACAGCATTACTGCTGCAGCTGCAGCTGTCGCTGCCGCTGTCAATCTCACGTTCCATCCTTCCCTCACTCGTGAATGAAAGGACTTTCCTCCAACCTTAATTGCTTAATTTGTGTTCCATAAAAACCCAAGTATCAAAAGACAGTACTAAATGGGGAAGATATTTCAACAAAGCAATACAAATTTCAAGAAAATAAGAAAAATCGGTCACACTTTATTTTGATGGTCCGTTTGTTGAATTTAAGTTACATTGCAACTAATTCTCATTAGATTATAAGTAGACTGTTAGGTTGGGGTTAGGGGTAGGGTTAGTGTAAGTTGACATGTACTTGCAAAGTTTCTTATAGTCAGTTAAATGTCTGTTGAATGTCAGTATCAACAGATATTAAGTAGACAGTCTACTAATACTCAAATGGACCATCAAAATAAAGTGTTATTGAAAAAACAGTGTGAAAATTTAGATGGACAATACTAAATTAAAAAAATATAGATGCAAGCAGCAATTATTTGGGCCAAGCAGCCCAGCGGCCACATCATAAACAAGCACGGCAGCAAGCTACAGATCAACTGGAAAATTCTATAACTTTTTGGCAGCATGGTCTGAGCCAGATTTGGTGTAAATTGGACAAACAATCTATGGAGAGTAAAAAACAACAGATTTTCAAAATAATTCAAGATGGTGGACAGGAAGTTAGGGAATATATCATATATCAATGTTCTCTGTGTAATCCAAGGAATCTGCAAGACCAGCCTTATGACAACAGACAAAACTATTCAAAAGTCAAAACATTTGTAGGATTTCTATTGATAAAACTTAATTGTCTGTCGATTTTATAAGGTTGTGCAAACTGATGTAGGTCGGTCAATGCCAGGTCTAGATCACAGACATTAAGTTTGATTTCAATACTTCAAACCATTGCAGTGATTCAGCCTATGATGTCATCTGGCAGCATTAAATCAAGTTTGCGCATATGCTAAATGACAACAGTTTTTTCTATCAACATAATTTCCACAGCTTTTGGTCTACATGGTCTGAAGATGATCCGAGTCAAGTTTGGTGAAGATTGGACCAATGATCTTGGAGGAGTTAAAAAGAAAAGAAAAGTTTGAACAAAATCAAAATGGCGGACAGGAAGTTTGGCAGATTATGGCATAACTGGTATCTGTGTTGTCGGCCTGACCCAAGAAATAATTTGAGACTAATTTAATCACAATAAGCATATGCAGTCAAAAGTTATTACCAAATATGTACGTTTCATTAATAATGGCTAATAAATATTTATGGTGTGGTCAATGTGAAGCGACAATGACAGACCTAAAATTAGTTGTCAATTTTAGAGATACAGCCTCAGATGTAGTTTGCCATCATGCCATCACATTTGTTGGTGCAGTAAACCAAAAGCGTTACACCTATCAACACAGATTCCATAACTTTTTGTCAACATGGTCTGAAGATGATCTGAGCCAAATTTGGTGCAAATCAACCAAAAGATGTAGGAGGAGTTTTATGAAGTAAGTTTTTGACTTATGGCTAGATGGAGGACAGGATGTTTTGGTAATTAAAGGGGTGGTCCACTACGATATCATATTTTAAACTTTAGTTGATGTGTAATGTAGCTGTGTGAACATAAACAACATCTCGGAATGTGAGACGCTCACAGTTCAATGCAAAGGGAGACATTGGCTTTTACAGAGTTAGCTTAGCAAAGCCTACAGCAAACAAATTTGGGGACTATAAAAAAATACATCCAGGCTAGTGAGATCACAAGGGCTTCCGATGACGCACATTAACCATGCACACAGTGAGGGGCGTGGCCAGAGGCGCTGTGAAGTTATAGCAGAGAAAGTTGAAATTGAAATGGTGTCCATTTCCAAAGAGCTTATTCTGTTTCTGTATTTGGGCTTCCAAAGGAGACGACAGAGAGAAGTGCTTGCAATTTCATTCTAATTATGTTCCAGAGAATTATAAAAAAAGATATAGCTAGCATTTGACAAAGGTAGACTACCAGAATCTCTCTCAGTTCAGTGCTGGAATTAGTTCCAACTGACGTAGCTGTGGATTGCGAGCCACAACCTGTAAGTATTATTATTTGTTAAAATTGATTTGTTACATACACAGTTTCTAGCGTTAACAGTATGTTATAGTGAGGATGTAAACAAGGCAGTAAACATACGGAAATGTTGCAAGCTATAGCTACATTATGTTAGCTGACCAATCAGAGCGTCTTGAGGGCAGGCCTTTCAGAGGAACTAGGAAATATGATTGTTGTTTTCATGTAAGCTGAGTAGCTGTATGTAATCAATGTAAAATTTGTGAAAAAATAACGTGATTTTCTACAAGTGAAGCATGAGCACACATTGCTTTGCATCTTATAAACACAACCAAGCCTTAAAAATACACTGTGGATCACCCCTTTAAGGCCTAATTGATATTGATATTCTCAGGACAACCCAATGAGTCTATCAAGACAAGTATCGTAACAATAGGCAAAATTAGTCAAAAGTTATCAGCATTTTTAGAAATATTGTTATAACGTTAGACCAAAAGGTGGAACTGCAACTAAACTTTTTGAGCACCTTCAGGGCAACGTCCTGAAGACACATACTACATTTTTTATGACAGTTCTTTCATTCATAACAAAGGGTCTAAAATATATCAAGTTTTTACATTATTATAAATTGCCGACTACCAAAATGGCTGACCAGGAAAAATCAGACATCATTCGACTTGGCATGCTCAACTGGATGTAAAGTGGCCAATTTAATGAATTTTGCACAAAGGGTTGAGAAGTGGACCACTAGAGGGCACTGCGCTGAAACGCTAGAGCTCACTTCAGACCATGTTTGTGATAACACACACCAAGTTTGGTGTGAATATGTCAATGCATTATGGAGCTAACACCTTAAGTCAATTTTCGCAGGCTCTTTGTGAAATTTGTTCACAAGTTAATCAAAAACGGTTTGTCTAATCATCTTGAATTCAATAACTTTTGGTCAGCTTACTCAGTAGATCATGTAAATCAATTTTGGTGAAAATTGGACAAATGGCCTAGGATGAGTTTATTTAAAGAATTTTGATTGTAGCCCATTTGGTTCAAAGGTTATAAAGGTAAACATGAGTGAAACTTTAGACAAGTGGTGGTGCTACAGAGTTTGAGTTAGAGAGACCAGATTTGTTGTGGTCAAAGATCAGACTATCCACTATCAGTGTGCCAAAGTTTGTGCAAATTCAGCAAACGGTTCATAGGGCTGCCATAGACTCCCAGAGCGGAAGAAGAAAAAGAAGAAGCCGAAAGAATAATAAGAAGAACCGGAATTGATACAATAAGAGCCTACGCCCCTTCGGTGCTGTCTTGGCTCCTAATAACTTCCATTTTGTATGATCTCGAACTCTCTGATTAAATATATTTACATTTTCATCGATTCTGCAAGGCTTCACAAGCTATTTTATTCCCCAAACCCTATACCCCAATTAACTCATCTTTTTGCCTAATATGCATTAGACCTAAAATAAAGAAGTACATTTGAACAGTTAAATTAACTGAAATTATGCATTTATAACTCCAAACAAACAACTGAAATTGTCACGATCACCAGCAATCTAACAGCCAGAGATCGCTGGTAAACACACATTCACATGAACTACAAATCAGCCATGTTTAAGAACTACATTTTCAGTCTTGCAGCACACTCACACTCCTGTTTCACATCACGACTGATTGCACACACACACCACCGGAGAACTGTCTGAGAATGATTACCCACACTACAAAAGCAGCACACACACGCTCAGTCATTGCTGAGTATTTTGATCTGTAAAGTGACCTTACAACACGTTTCCTTTGTCTAGTCTTTGTGTTTTGATTCTCGCCTGTCTGTTTATCCTTGCCTGCTACCAGCCTTGTTGACCCTCTGCCTGCTGTACGACTACGATTCTGGATTTCCTGTATACATCTGTTTGCCCCTGTTGACCACTGCATTGCTGACTTACCAATAAATCTGCACTTGGATCCTCGCCTCCGTTGTCATCGTCACTCCACCGTTACAGAAATGGGGATTAAAACCCATTAAAGCCCACCAGCAGTAAAATTTGCCAGTGTAATTGAACTTCTTTTCTGTTTTGAAATGCTATCTATGTTTTATCAGGACTATGTACATGAAACCACTGCGAAAATGTAAGTAAAATGGGTTATGTGTTATCACCATTGGACTGTCTCTCTCATATACATAGACAATAATAAAACTTTCCCAATGTCAGATAAGATGGATTATTCCCCAATAAGTTGCGTGTTTTTCCTCACAGCAAAATCTATTGTTTCAATTTCGAGTGGATAAATGCTGAGGTAAGAACTGAGAGAACTTGTATTTTATTTCACCTAAAAAAAGCAACAATCAATTTTTATTCTTTTTTTTCTTCCCCGTCTAGCTCTCTCCTCTTTTTTGTGATTTTCTTTCCTCTTTTGGTATCCTGATTTTGGCGGCACCATCTGTTGAATCTTGCCATCTTTCTGAATGATGTGCAAAGTTCTGATGTGCGGTCTGTGAAGTGCCGTGTTTCTGAATAACCCACGAACATCTTAAAGACACACACACAAGCTTTTTGCACAGAAGAATGCTTTCATTATAGCATGTGTCCTAATAGATGGTTGTGTGAAGAGGAAATGTACACACAAAATCAAACACCAAAGCAGGGCTGTAATAGACTTGCATGACTTGGGGGTAATCAAAAATTTAGATTTTTTTTCATTTCCTAATTAATGATAAATATTAAATTGAATTCCTTGTTAAAAAGCCACATTATTTATTTATTTATTTATTTATATGATTTATATATGATGTTACAATACGTGTTAGCTTTTGTAAGGGATTTTATGTTTTAGAATATGTAATATCTATAAAAGGAACACATGCCCGTTGTATGTGCCATTCAGTGTTGTATGTGCTGTTTACATATATTTCAGTTAATAAGGAAAACGAGTGCATGTTTTTACTAAAACTATTATTGGATTTTTTTTCATGCGTGTGCGTGTAAAACAATATAATTTGCACAAAGAAATTTTGGGGTTCTTCTCTAACGAAGTAGTTACTTCGCCCCGTTCAGAGCATCATTGTTGGCGTTTTACTTTGTGGGTTTTATTTATAAACTAATTTCGAAAGGATCACGTGCTTATGATTGAACACAGCTGGTACCACATCAGCTGAGCATATTGCAGGCGATATTCAGACGAATCCCGACACACTATAAATTACCAGAGCTTTCTACTCCGGTCATCTTCGTCTTGAAGAATCCCCCCTTCCACCCCAACTCCTCCCCTTCTCTGATAGGGCGGCACGGTGCCTCACAGCAAATACGCCGCTGGTTCGGCCTCTTCCCGGGCCGGTTGGAGTTTCTGTGTGGAGTTTGCATGTTCTCCCCGTGTTCGCGTGGGTTTTCCCCTCGTTCTCCAGTTTCCTCCCACCGTCTAAAAAACATACTACATAAGTGAATTGACTACTTTTTAAATAGCATCTTAAGGCAACTCTAGTCAGATATATCTCAGCACGTTCACAAGCGGGGGGAGTTCTCGAGACATACCTGAGCTCAAACTCTCCTCTCGCCCTTTAAATGGGAGGGAGCCCCGGACTCAAGGATATTCTGGGCTCAGGGCTCTCTCCCGGGACAGCATGCCAAATACACTTTATTATCAATCATCAGCTAAGTGTGACTCTTGAAATAACTAACGTGGTTCAAACGATGGATCTGCGACAGAGAAACTACGGGTTTTGGGAAACACTCATCACTACATCGTTCTTTTACCAAACGATGCATCGTTCTATGATAGTTCAGCCACGAGTTTTGTCGCACCCCAGGACTTTATGTCATCTAGAAACTGGAGCAGTGATTCAACAGTCTCACTTTGTGATTATTAAACTGTTATTTATTGTGAATTACTTACTGTTTATTTCTTTGCATTTCAACTTTGTAAACTATAAAATTATGGGTCTCTTCACAGCTTGTGTCTCATTTTGTGAGCCAACTGACAACAGTTGTTCGCTTCCGTCTTTTTTCCTTGCTCTGCTCTCCATGTCCTTCATGAAGCATTTTTTGAAAAAAATCTGAGGTAGACTTGAATCGAAAGATGGGGGTTTCATGGTGCTTTATTTGTTTGCTTGTATCCCAGCAAGCATTTTTTTGTTTTTAAAAGATGTCTAATAGATGTCTAATAAACATCTAAACATAGTCGTCTTGGTTAAAGGCTAAATTTGGGCTGTCAGTGAAAATCTAATAGGAATCTAAGAATAGGTCAAAACTAGTCATTAAATAAACAGAAATGAATGACTACACATATAAAGTCTAATTTATTAGACTAGTCTAGTTTTAGGCGATTCTTAGATGTCATTTAGATTTACACTGGCAATCCAAGTTTAGCCTTGTTTTAGCCAAGCTGTCTTTAGATGTCTATTAGATGTCTGTTAAACACAAAAATGTATGCTAGGATGTGTTGGCGATCGAATTTAAATAATAAGAAAGTGCTTATTTGTTTTTTGCTGACTGGAAGTTTTGTTTTGGGGGGTGGGGGGATTATGGGGTATCAGGTATAGATACAGCGGAATCCACCAATGATTCCCTAAACTGCAAGCATGATGTGTTGACCTTCCTCTCTTACTCTCATGGCATTTACAATGTCTATAATTAGAGTCAATCCAAATGCTAATAGAACTTGCGCAATATGAAGGGCAACAGTGTTTTGTCACTAAGCCAAAGTGAGGTTGAATGCTGGGAAAGTGGCTGATTAGGAAGCTCTGTATAGGGGGTTGTACCAAACTCTTCAAAAGCCACAATGCCTGATATGTTCTGGATGCCGTCGTTAAGCTTTCCGTCACCACAGACCACAGTTTCACTTTAAAACACCATTGCGGTCCCCCCACAATAATTTGGAAATTGCTTGGGCACTAATCCAGTGCCAATGCTTTTTAGGTCTTGATGCAGCATCAGCACTGGAAATCCCAGAGAGCCATTGTCAGTTTGCAGACCCATGGTTACCATTCACACTTTATGAAGATTAACTGTCATTGTGTGAACCAGAATGCAACAAGGCCAGTGTGTACAAGAGTAAGCCCCATTTCCCAAACTCATTTTCTTCAGGTCCGGAGTTGCGTCCACTGCAGTGTGGAGCTCTCTACATACCAGAAACAGAACAAAACGCTCCTTCATAGGCTCGAACAGAGGCTTTAAATCAAAGTGCTTCCAAATGACATCAGGTTCCTGGAGCCCTGTGAGAGAAAAGAGAAGAGGGAGCAGTGAGTGCCTTTCATCTGAGCTTCAGTGGCGCAGCCAAACCCAGACTCACGTCTCAGCCTCCCGATGGGGAACAGACAACACATACACACTCACACACAAACCCACCAATATGGGGACGAAAGAAAGGCGACGCGAGGCGCAGACACTTTGACTCCATGCCTACCTCGCCTTTATCTGTCTCTCTCTGTCACTGCTGTCGTTATGTTTCTCACTCGTCGTGGCAGTTTCTCACTCTTTACTTGCACTGCTTATGGTGTTATAGGTGCAATAATATTAACGTTACATTTCAGAGCCAAAAAAATCATGTTAGAGAACAGAAAATAAATACATGGATAGCAGCTGATGAAAGAAACTGAGCAATATTTACAACATGAACTTATTATAAATTTAACCCTTGTGCACTGTTCATATTTAGTACTCTTTTGTTATTTTAGGGATGAAAACATCCACTAAGTGCATCAGATAAATATTTTTTTCTAATTTCTGTGCATAAATCTTTTAATCAACCTCTGTCCTGATCAAAACTACTAAATGTTTTTAAAAATACAGGATATTAACTCTTTAATTGCCAAATTCACAAATGATGTCACTGATTTGATGAAAACACACAAAATGATGTATTTTCAATATAAAAAGTAATGGTTATCACAGTCGTGTGAATCTTGGACATGTGAATGATTAGTAACAACATTAGCTTTTATGCATTGTTAGATTTAAAATTTCTCTTTCTAGTTTACTGTTGGTGGCTGTTTTTACCTCATTGACTTCCATTGTAACCACACTTAATGATACATAAATACACAGTCTTTGTTTTTATTTACTCCAGAGAGCTGAGATGCATATTTTGGTTTTCACAAACACAACCAAGTAAGTGCATAAAGGTCACTCTCACAAACTTATATA
>CAIGQQ010004470.1:1464357-1482206 GCA_903798035.1 Danio albolineatus
CATAAACATACGTAGTATGTAAGGCAAGGCAGTCTTTAGGAATGGGGATCCAGACAGGCGAGTAAGATAGTCACTTCCCTGAGTGGAGGCTGAAGACGAAGATCAATGCAGAGCTGATGCGGAGCAGTCGCAGAGCACAGGAGGGTATCAAGGAGAGGTTGCAGGAAGGCTTGGGTGATCGTGTCCATGTGTGTCAGTGCGATACTCGACAGTGAGTGTGCGGATGAAGGAAGCTTATATTAGTGAGTCCAAAGTGGTAACAGGTGGTAATTAGTACTCGGGGTATTGTGCACGGCTGGAGGACGGTCTAGGTGAATGGGATGGAGAGTGACGGACTGGGGACGTGACAGTATCGGGTTCTTTAACAATTTCATAGCATTTTCTCAAAATCTGTGTCAAAATAAGATTTGTCACCAAAAATGACTAGTTGAAACACTGAAAAATTAATGGCCAAACTAAGAATCAAAATCTCCCCAGAGTGGAAGTAAACATCCCCAACAGTACACAAGGGTTAAATTAATAAATTAGTTTTATATAACCCACAAGAAACCATTAAATAAAAACGTTCATTTTGTTTTTTCATTCAGTTGCTAGGTTCATGTATCAAAAACCAAAGTGCTGAAGAAGCAGGCAAAAAAAAAATAAAAAAGGATTCCAGAGGGCTCCTTGATGTAAAATTGACATCAAAATACACATAAAAAGGCAAATCGATTTGATGTCAAAACCTTCCACGCATCCACACATCGATGCCTTTTAACCAGCAAAATAAAGACACAAAAAGCATTTTAAATAAATAAAAGTTTTATTTATTTAAAAGCATCAATTAAAAATTAAAAATTTACGGTGGATTTTCTTTCCCTACAATGCATGCAAACTAACTTGATGTCAAAATGACATCAAACTGATGTCTAAATTTGGTGTCAAAAAGCACATCAAAAATCAATTACAGGACTGCCTGACTGATTTTTTTAATATATATTTTAAGATGTCAATTTGATATCTGTTTGACATCAATGTAGTTTATATGGATTGTAGAAAGCAAACTTGGAAATTTGTAATTAAAGCTTTCAGATAAATAAATAAATTTTTATTCAAAACTATTTTTTGTGTCATTATTTTAGTGGTCAAAAGGGCATCTATGTGTGTATGTCAAACAGACGTCAACATTTTGACATGAAATTGATTTGCATTTTTTGACATGTTAAAGTTATGAGGATTGAGGGTCTTATTTTTTAAACATATTTTCTCTCTCCTTTTTGAGATTAATCCCAACACAGCCCTATTTGGTCTAAGGAGACATTGCATCTCATCAGGACTTATCCACAGCAAAGACATCAGTGAGAGGACAAATTGGCAGCTTGAATTAGCACCTCTTCCATAAAGAACCTTTAAAGAAGTTCTTTTACCTTTGGGTTGCTAAGTAAGGATAAGTAGAGCTTAACCTGCAACAAAAACATCCATTTAGTGAACTAAACTGAATCATCATTGAACTAGCTAGAACAAAACCAGCATTTATTGTTTAACAATGATGAAACATCCTACCTGATTTGTTTTTATTATTGGGTGTGAATTCATCCATTTAAAGCTGCTTTGACTATATGCACTTTATAACTCACTTTAAATACATGTGGAACAATACAATTAGCATTACCTACAATAATAGAGTAAAACTCTAATGGGATTTTAGTAACCTTCTTTAAATCACAAGCTGATAAATTTTCACTTAACAACACAGGTGTGATTACATGAGTAACGAAAATGAACGTTTAATTTAACTGTGTGTTAAAATATTACTACAAGGCTTTCTGTCTAGAATACTTCATTCTGATTGGTCACTACATTCCAAGGTATTCACAGATATCAACGGCTGAATCTAATAACACAGGTTCATCTAGATTCTATGATTCATATTAACCATTAGTAAATGTATTCATATACAAATTTATATGCTTATAGGACACGCCTACTGTTTTTGACTGTTTGGCGCCATCTTTTGTCAGTCTTCTGTGTCTAACTGTTCACGTTTTTGGCAATCAGCCATTTAATGAAATTTAAATTCGGCATGAAACAAGCTACACTGTAAAAAAAATATCGGTTAATTAACCGTTTCTGTATTTTGTCATTAACAAGCGTTTTCCATTTATTTACAGTTGTGAATTGCATTAAGGGATGTTGAATATTGCTCTGTGGACTTTTGATGTTACAGATTCAAGTCTACAGTTTGTGACTTTTATTGACATTTTCATTCATTCATTCATTCATTTTCTTTTCAGCTTAGTCCCATTATTAATCTGGGTTTGCCACAGCGGAATGAACCACCAACTTATCCAGCATATGTTTTACGCAGCAGATGCCCTTCCAGCTGCAACCCATCACTGGGAAACATCCATACACACTCATACACTACGGATAATTTAGCCTATCCAGTTCACCTATACCACACGTCTTTGGATTTGTGGGGGAAACCGGAGCACCCGGAGGAAACCCACACGACTATAGTGAGAACATGCAAACTCCTTAAAGAAATGCCAACTTTAGCAAATCAGCGACCTTCTTGCTGTGAGGTGATCCTGCTACCCACTGCGCCACCGTGGCACCCTTATTGACATTTTAGAAGTTTTCAATAATAATATAATGTATAAGAAAATATATAAGAGAAATAAGTCTGTAAAATAACAAAAAATAGCAATGGCAAGTTTATTATAAAGTTTTTATATCATAATTTACAACACCAACCCAGACAATGTATCACTTTCAACTATTAAAAATGTCAATAAAAGTACATTTTTGTTCACTCTTTTCAAGGTTAGAAGTTGTTGTAAAAATGATCAAGGTCCCATAATGCAACTCCAAAGCATAAATAAACAAAATAAAAAATAAAACATGAATCCCACAATACGGAACACTGTTAATTTACATTATGAAAAATGTCATTTTTTCCCATATCATTTGACATACATCCAGTTGGTCCTGAATTGATAAAATAAATGTATGGCAGTGCATGATTTCAGCCTTTAGGAACCGATAGGATCATTGAAAGGTGAGTATAAATGCAGGACGACTGGCGAATGAACTAAGGCAGGGCAGACATGGATTGATAGCCCCACCCTGTCTCTTTTGAGTAAAATAATGGTTGGTGGCTGCTACATATGTAATCCTACCAACATTCATCCTCGTGATTTTTGGCATGGCTTTTTCAAGAGAAACATTTTTTCAATATTTTGCAAAAACTGTTTGCAAGTTGAAAAATGTTTTGGTTCTACTGTTAATTATCTTCTCTTCAGAGTTGAAGGACATTAAAAACATTATACTGCATAAACACTTTCAGTATAGATCAGGGGTGCCCAAACTCAGTCCTGGAGGGCCGGTGTCCCACCTATTTTAGTTACAACCCCAATTAAACACACCTGAACCAGCTAATCAAGCTCTTTCTAGCTATACTAGAGACTTCCAGGCAGGTGTGTTGAAGCTAAAGTTGGAGCTAAACTATGCAGGACAGCGGCCCTCCAGGACCAAGTTTGGTATGTTATGTCACTTTTTATCTAATCCTGTGTTTCCTTTGTTTTGGAAGTGTTTGTGAGTCTTCTGTCCAAAAAAGTTGTTCCTGAAGTCTAATTGATTTACACCCTGGCTGGTCAACAGACTCCTTGCTGCATATAAAACCCCCTATCCTTCACTTCTAAGTTCTAAAAATCGGGCGACACGGCAGCTTAGTGACTATAGCACTGATGCCTCACAGCAAGAAGACCTCTAGTTGAAGTCCAAACTGATCCAGCCAACAATCTCTGTGTGGAGTTTATATGTTCTCCCCGTGTTCACGTGGGTTTTCCCTAGGTACTCCGGTTTCCTCACACAGTCTAAAACATGCAAGTGAATTGTAGTAACAGTCACAAGCACTTAAAGCATACACACTAAATTGATTCCTATAGAGCCATTTTATTAATCAAGGTATAGGCAAATGACGAATCAGGGGGGCTCTCAAGAACCTGATCTCATAGCCCTCCTAATCTTCTCTCCTGGGACAGCACGCCAAACCTGCTATAGTCAAGCATTATCTAAGTGTGAATTCTTGAAAGGTATGAGAGTTGTCATTGGGATGGTACCTTTTCTAGAGGTAAATTTCTTGTGCCTTTATTTCTGAGAGAGTATGCAGATCGATGCCATTTATTTTGCCATTTTGTTGGACAGAGAGTTAGGGAAGGAAATTTATTTTCTATTCATTTGTCCTTTTGAGAATTAGGCAAATAAATTTTGTTGAATTATTTTGGCCTTCTGAGCTCCTGAAGCTGAATTTGGCATGTGTTAAATGAAAACCATTGTTTAAAAAAACAAACTAATTTCCCTTTAATCACCTTTTACTTGTCACTTCTCTTTTAAGTTAGACCTTCACCCTAGAGGTGGTGTAATATAAAAAAATAATCTGTATGTAAATTACTACAAAAAAATCTATTAAGAAACCCTTATTTGTAGTAAAATAGTGCAACAGGGGCAAAAATCCTTGAATTTATTCCCATTGAGTGGCTATTTTGTGTTGCCTAGGCTAAAACGGCAGCTAACTGAACAGAAGACAGCGCTGAATATCCATCAAAAGCCTACAAAGCTATTTGAAAGAGAAAACAAGGCTGTTGTTCATCCCTGAGAAAGTTTACATCTACAGCTCTTACAGATGTGACACACCGAGAGCGCGTAAGTCCTTCAATTAAACGCACTTAGCAGCTCAAATGAGATGTTGACTCTCTTCTTATATCACAACAGAGCCACCAGGCTGGTGAGGCGGTGAACAGTACGACCCTGACAAACAGCAAACAAAGTATTCAAAGCGCTAATTGTTTTGCTCTCATATGTAAGCTGTCTTCAATTAAAGGAAAATGTGGCGAGTGGAGTAGACCTTAAAAAGAAAAGAACCTCAAGCGGTGCTCGAGGGTTTCCTAGCAACAGGAGAATGCTGAGGTAAAGGCCAGTTGTTGCGTTCCTTTTGATTTCGCACTGGAGGAGCGAAACCGACGAATCAGAAGAGTTTAGCAATTGAACCTTATGAACAATCCAAGTTGAAGTGCTTTAGAATATCCAGTCCATTATGCACTGTACAAAAATTGACTAAACTTTGCAAGAGCCTGAAGAAGTTCTCAAATGTACTTGCATGCAAACATATGCATATCCAATACAATGAACTGGCGTTTGTAATTATGCCCCAGCCTCCCCATCCCTAATTTCTTAATCTTCAAAGCTTCCCAGCAGTATTGTTTTGCCTGGGTATGGCTGTTTCCGACGCTATTCACCCCTTTCAGCTCCCTGAGGCCAAGCAGAAGCATCTGCAGACAACGGCTCCGAGCTCCCTCTTTCTCAGGGTGTCCAGCTGCACAATGGATTTCTTTAGCTAGCGCACAAAAGAGGCTTGCGCATAAAAAAAAGGCTCAAATTCAATGGCATTCCTCTTCACAATCAGCATCAGCATATGCACTAACTAACCCACACTTGCTTGCTCAGCGATGGGTGAAGTTTTATAGTAAGTGAGACCTGTGGTCCGAAACAAATGCACGTGAAGTAATGAAATTTCACAGAAGTGAAATATGTTGTGGTGATGAGGGAAAGGATCTTAACATGTAGGACCAATCAGACTAAGATAGATAACTACATTAGCATCTAACATCAATAGACAATGAAGTTCTGTATTTGTATAGATAACTTTTTAAAAGTGCCAAGCCTTTAAAGCATTAAGGATATTGTAGGGAAATATTTTACTCCGACTTAAATAAAACAACAAGATCTCTGGAATCTGAAGAAAAAGGCCTAGGATAGACGTTGACACATTCTTGTGTTCATCTCTGAACTTTCCTTCCTCTCTGGTATTGATAAATACTCAGGTGTGACTGGTAATGAGGTTTAGTTCACTATCTTTGATAAATTTTGATTAAATCCCAACATATGAGTAAAACTTTTAAGTCACTGGTTAACTTACAATAAAACATTCATAAACCCATTCAACCATTCATAAACAATAAAATCATTCATTGTGATTATAGGGTATTTAAAGAGAAGGACTAAATGTCCCAGGGTCGCAAATCTGTATCCAGACCGGCCTGTAATGAAGAGCTCTCACGCTCAACACTATATATAATTTGGATTTCCATCTATACTCTTAGATTCATCTTTGAGTAATTGAAGATGTGCATTTACTTCTGAATTGGCTTTTATTGTTTGATCCTGTAATTGCCATGATACTTTTTTCTTTGGATAAAAGTGTCTTTTATCTACAGATTCCGTCGTTGGGCTGATAGAATGGAATCTTACAATATATATATTCAAGAGTTCACACTTAGATAATGCTTGACTATTTTAGCAAGTTTGGCATGCTGTCCCGGGAGAGAACCCTGAGCTCGGAGATAGATGAGCCCAAGGCTCCCGCCTGGTCAATAAGCATTATGAAGGATACGAGATCAGGTAGTTCTCGATAACTTCCCAGGAATGGATTGTCGAGTATGCTCGTTGTGCATGGTATGTGCTTGTGACTTTAGTTTGTTGCTTGTTTTTTGGATGTGCGAGGAAACCGGAGTGCCCGGGGAAAACCCACGCGAACACGGGGAGAACAAGCAAACTCCGCACAGAGTTGTCGATTGGCTCAGTTAACATTGAACCGACGACCCCTTGCTGTGAGACAACAGTGATAGCAGTGATAACAGTGATGGGGAGGGGGGGGGGGGGTAATGTAACTAAAGTAACTAATGTATTACTTATCATAGAACGTAACCTCAGTCAAGGGACCAGTCAAGGGACCAGATCTCCACCGGCAATTTAGAAAAGAGGCAGAGCTGAAGATAATAAAAACATCTATGGCCTTGAGAGAGATGAACAGCCATCAAAGTGAAAGTCAAGTCTTACAGCATATAATACAATACAGATTCTTTTAAGTAAGCAGCATTATTAAACATGAAACGTGTCTATGTTGCTTCTGGTGTGAATCCTAACTTCTGTTTCCACTTTAAGCATCTCTCCAGTTTGCTTGCTTCCGACCTTGACAGACTGAACAGTAGCCATGAACCAGAGATTTTTATGTCAAAGTTTAATCTTGTTTAAGTTACAAAAAAAAAACATATGAAGGGGCAAACCTATTACAGTGGGTACAGAAAGTATGCAGACCCCCTTAATTTTTTCACTTTTGATTTTTTACAGCTATTTGCTAAACTAATTTTTTTTTAAAGTAATTTTTTCTTTAAAGTAAACACAGCACCCCATATTGACAGAAAAACACAGAATTGTTGACATTTTTGCATATTTATTATTCAGGCCCTTTGCTCAGTGTTTATTAGAAGCGCCCTTTTAATCTAATACAGCCCTGAATCTTTTTGGGAAAGACACAACAAGTTTCCCCTGGATTTGGGGACCCTCTGCCATTCTTCTTTGCAGATCCTCTTTACTTCTGTCAGGTTGGATGGTAAACGTTAGTGGACAGCCATTTTTAGGTCTCTCCAGAGATGCGCAATTGGGTTTAAGTTAGGGCTCTGGCCGGGCCATTTCAAGAACAGTCACAAAGTTGTTGTGAAGCTTAGGATCATTGTGTTGTTAGAAGGTAAACTTTTGGCTCAGTCTGAGGTCTTGAGCAATCTGTAAAAGGTTTTCGTCCTATACTTGGATATCTCTATACTCGGCCACCATCATCTTTCTTTCAATTGCTACCAGTTGTCCTGTCCCTGCAATTGAAAAACACTCCTACAGCATGATGACTGTATTGGAAAAGTGATTTTCTCCACACATACCAAAAAGTTCTATCTTGGTCTCATCAGACTAGAGAATCTTAATTCTCACCATCTTGGAGATTCCACATCCCCCCATCCACCCACCCTCACCCTCCTATCAGCTTGGGTGCCATTTTTTTTAGAGAGAGTATGAAATTGCTTCCCTTGCCTACTTTATTACATGACCTTTGCCCAAACTTGTTCCTAAAAGGCCACTGTCCTGTACAGTTTACTTCAATCAAGACTTAGAGCTATAATCAACTGGATATTGGCCCTCCAGAAGCAGGACTGAGCTTGCTTACTTTAAAGAAATATACCAAAGCTCCATGACACCTAATTTGCTGTGTGCTCCTAAAACAACACCAATCTGCTAAGGTATGGACTTTACAATCAAGACCCCTGTAGGAGTTATGTTTTCAGTTATCAAATTTTTAAATTGCTTTACCCAGGGTTTCCAGCAGAGCAATGTACTACAGTTCCACCACTTCCTCTGGTAAATGAATGTAAAAGAAACATAATGTAAAAGAAAAAAAGACTCATCAGCCCAGGATACATTTTTCCAGCACAAGGTCAGATTTTGATTCTCTACTTTTGGCACTTTTGGTGGTGGACAGTCTTCATCATTCATCTAATTGGACTGCAGCTACACAACCCAAATGTAGCACAGCATGATAGACAGTATGTTGTGAGACATTTCACCCATAAAATATGGGCCTTCATTTGACTGGGTTCTGACAGGAAAGTATTCATTCCCCTCATGCTTTAATTAGCCTTGGGCACTTACCAACCTGTAGTCAGTTTGTTAATTGTCAACAGTCTTGGATCATTTTCACTAAATTTGTTTTGGATAAAAGTATAATGATTGACAAATCATTTTACCAGCATGGAGGAACGCCACACTTTGAAACAGTCTTTATTGTAGAGATGTAGAGATGAAAAGTGATGGTATACCTGAACTGTGGGATGAAGAGGAATGTAAGTAAGAGAATAATGAACGAGTATGTAGGTTGATTGGGCATCGTACGATGATGTCCAGAGAGCGATTCACCGAGGAGGGAAGAGAGGGTTATAAGGATTGTTAATGGAGAACAAGGAAATAGAGGGAGGGTGGGTTTAAGAGAACAAGATGAACAGTGCTAGAGGGCTGATCTGCCTTAAGTAACTTAAGAGAGTAGGTGATTGGATAAGAAGGCAAAGTAAGGCGTGGTCCTACACCTGAACTTTTGTTAATGAGTTAACTCCATTTAATGTAATAATGTCAGAGTTGCTCAGATCTTTATTCCTGTCCATCTTACATAGAACACACTGATTTAAAAAATAAATAAATTAAAAAAACTACTTGTGTACTAGATAATGTACCCAGACAATAATGCCTCGTTTCCATGGGTCAGTAGAGTACAGTATGGTTTGGTATGGGTCACCTTGATCTGGCTTGTGTTTCCACTGGCAACATTATCCTTACTTGGAAGGTGTGATGTACAAATGTCTGAAACAAGCGATCAGTATCATTCTTGTTCAAAGAATCCATTCACATATCACATCTTTAGTACACTTTTTTGTACACATCTTTAGTGCATTATTTTAAATGTGGATGTGTGGCAAGTGAACGGTCCTCCAAGCAACAATGGAGGACATATAACAAATCATGTTCTTGCTTCTTTGCATGTGGCTGTTAGACAACAAGCTTTGTTTGAACTCAAGTCAACAGCGTCATTGTAATGGTGTCGTGTCTCTCCTGTTTATGTAAAAATGGCACTTTTTGTGTTGCTTGTCCATAAGTGACTATTCTCTGTGAACCAGAAGCAATTCTTCATGGTTCTGGTGCCATATTGTTGGGATAGGTACCTTTACGAAGGGGTTCCAAAAAAGTGGTTATGTAATGTTCTCTATTTTGGCTCTTCTGACCATGGAAATGAACAGAAATCCATACTGTACTGTACTGTACCAAATCATACCACTCAGTGGAAACAGCCCATAAGATGTGGCTTTGTTAGCAAATAATTA
The DNA here is from genome assembly GCA_903798035.1 of Danio albolineatus. Taxonomy (NCBI): domain Eukaryota; kingdom Metazoa; phylum Chordata; class Actinopteri; order Cypriniformes; family Danionidae; genus Danio; species Danio albolineatus. The sequence continues at coordinate 1,474,095 of CAIGQQ010004470.1, forward strand.
GCAGTGTTCAATTCTCCATGGCTGTCATCATATTTTGTGGTCAGAGTGTACTTAGTGGAAACACAAGAAGTGAGAAACGGTCTAGCTATTCACATTAATGTAATGCTATCAAATTAAATTTTAAACTAAAAAACAATGAATGTGCATCTGAGCCTGGTTTCTCCCAAGGTTTGTTCTCCATTTCTGTCTGTGGAGATGTGCTTCCTTGCCTCTGTTCCCTTTGGGTTGGTTGGTTAGGGTCGACGCATTTGCTTTTCAGTGAATCGTCCTTTAAAGGGGTGGTCCAGAGTATTGTTAAGGCTCGATTGCATTTATAAGATGCAAAGCAATGCAAAAAATTACGTAATTTTTTTTTAGAAATCTTGCATTGATTATATACAGCTACTCAGTTAACATGAAAACAACAATCATATTTCCTGGCCTGGCCTCAGGAGGCTCTGATTGGTCAGCTAACATAATGTACTGTGATTCGCGGATTGGCTCCATGTGACCAGGAAAAGTGCCATGCCCCTACAAGCACGCACTTTAGCGCTGTGTAAATACTGTCAGTCAGAGTAGCTGTTAGCCATATCAGTTTGTGCCTAAATCAGACAGAAAACACAGCTGAACCTCATGCCTGGTTGTTAAAATAAAACCTGGCAAGTGTCTTTCACATATATTCGGGTCATAAGCGTGTGTACGTAATATGAAACTTTTACATATCTGTTGCAAGTTTGTTATTTGAGACGTGGAACACAGAGGAGAGCAGCCGCAAAAAGAGACACTGCATCGCTGGTGAAGATTGAGTATGTTTACAGCGATTTGACTGATAAATATGAATTGTAGCTTCATTGTTAATGGTGCCAAACAGCATTTTCCGTTGCTTACATCGTTGTTTACATCCTTGCTACAACATAACGTTAACGCTAAACTGTGCATGTAACAGATCCACTTTAACAAATAAAAAATACTTTCAGGTTGTGGCTCATAATCCACAGCTTCTTCTATCATGGTTGGAGCTGCTCCTTCTTTGAGGAGTTTTTAGCTGAATCCAGCACTGAACTGAGAGATTTTGGAAGTTGTCCTTTGTCCAATGCTAGCTAAATATCTTTTATAATTTTTTGCAACAAAATTAAAATGTAATTGTAAGCATTTCTCTCTTTGTGCCATATACTTTGGAAGCCTAAATGTAGAAACAGAAGAAGCTCTGTGGAAATAGCAGCGTTTGGAAGGCTTTTTAGCTTTCTCTGCTGTAGTGTTACAGCGCTTTGAAACGTTTACTGAAGTATTATACGTTGGACAAAATGTGAACATGAAACTCTCTAAATATAAAGTTATTGCATTACATCACTACATCATTACCCAGTATCCACTGAGGTTGAATGCTGCACATGTTAAATAAACTCCCTCACTTCTCTTCTTGCACACAAGGCTTTCTCCAAGAGGATGCATTAGCTCCCCTATCACATCCTCTGTCTGGGCCCAGAGAACCCTATTGTCACCCCATACAACAGCCCCTTTGGCACTCCTGCAGCTTAACACCCCAAGGCTCCTCAGTCTCAATGACCGGGTTTCCAGTAGGCAAAAAAGGAGCTGGGCGTACGTCACCTAGCGAACCGCCTAATCTTCTTGCCCTGTGCATTTGCACCAGCCATTCTGTGGCACGAATCAAAAGCCACCTCACTAATTAAAGCCCTCCATCCTTTTACTGTTATTCCACTATAGAGAACTGATCTCTGTTTCCTTATGTATAGGAATAAAGCCAATAAAATGCATGCAGCCTCAAGGATGCATTGGAAAGAAGCTCTCCAGTTGAAGTCACAGAGCCTATTTACAAGCAGAAAAGCACTTAAGAGCGTGTGTGAAAGCGAATGTAGGGAATGTAAAGCTGTGTTATGTGACCGAAGTGATTCAGAATGGTTGGCCTGTAACCTAAAAGTCAGAGTAAAACTAGCAACGTCTTGGCATTTGGCTGTGGAATGTTTTGCTTTGCCTACAGTCTGTTTCTTTCCTTATCTAAACACAAAAGAAGATATTTTTGGGGAGGGAAGCATGTAAATCCACTAAAAAATATCTTCTTTTTGTGTTTGGCTGCAAACTAAACTGTCATTTTTGGGTAACCAATGTCAATAAAATTACAATATATGGTTCTTTGCCCCCCCAAAAAAGAGTTAAATATACAGTACAAAATAAACTCTTATTTAGACATCAATACATTATGCGTCTATTATAATGCACTAAGATTAACTGTTATGATTATTAATCAGATTATACAACATATAAAGTCATTTTAAGGGATTATGCATACATTATAGTGCATTAAGAATACTCTCATTCATTCATTTTCTTTTCGGCTTAGTCCCTTTATTAATCCGGGGTCGCCACAGCGGAATGAACCGCCAACTTGTCCAGCATTTGTTTTACGCAGCGGATGCCCTTCCAGCCACAACCCATCTCTGGGAAACACATCCATACATTCTCATTCACACACATACATACACTACAGACAATTTAGCTAACCCAATTCACCTGTACTGCATATCTTTGGACTGTGGGGGAAATTGGAGCACCCGGAGGAAACCCACGCAACCACGGGGAGAACATGCAAACTCCACACAGAAATGGCAACTGATCCAGCCGGTGCTCGAACCAGCGACCTTCTTGCTGTGAGGCAAACGTGCTACTCACTACGCCACCGTGGCGCCCTAAGAATACTCTTATAAAACATTATACTTACGGCGCCACAGTGGCGTAGTGAGTAGCACGTTTGCCTCACAGCAAAAAGGTCACTGGTTCGAGCCTCGGCTGGGTCAGCTGGCATTTCTGTGTGGAGTTTGCATGTTCTCCCCGTGGTTGCGTGGGTTTCCTCCGGGTGCTCCGGTTTCCCCCACAGTCCAAGGATATGCTGTACAGGTGAATTGGGTAAGCTAAATTGTCCGTAGTGTATGTGTGTGAATGAGAATGTATGGATGTTTCCCAGAGATGGGTTGCGGCATCCGCTGCGTAAAACAGATGCTAGATAAGTTAGCGGATCATTCAGCTGTGGCGACCCCGGATTAATAAAGGGACTAAGCTGAAAAGAAAATGAATGAATGAATGAATGAATGAACTTTATACTTACAGGGTTCATAGAGAATGTTTTCATATCATGTTTTATTATAGAAATTAGGCCAAAAATGTAATCTTTTCATCCTATGAAGTATTTTATATCTTTATGAACATAAAAAACTATAGAAGTTATAATAAATATGTTTTTAAACCATATTGGTGTGAAGGTTGTGATAATTCTATAGTTTCTGTGGTAATACAACAACTGTTTGAATATAAACAAGTTATCCAAATACTGCAAGATGTCCTCGATGCAGTCTGTAACCACAATGACGTACTAGACCAGGTCTACTACATAGTGAACCCTGTAATGCCCATTAAGGTAGCCCATGCTACTGTGTTGGTAGGGGAGAGGGAGGTGCAAGCGATCGTACATTGCGTAGTTGATCTGGTCGAGTATGTCATTAAGCTGCGGGCTGCAGCGAGGACTGTCTCATCCATCACAGTAGGATGGACGTTACCTTAATGGCGGGTAGTGGACCTGGCCCAGTATGTCATTGTGGTTACAGACTGCAGCAAGGACATCTTGGGCGCAGTGGGTAGTAATGTTGCCTCACAGCAAGAAGGTTGCTGGATCGAGCATCAACTGGGTCAGTTGACATTTCTGTGTGGAGTTCGCATGTTCTCCCAGTGTTTGTGTGGGTTTCCACCGGGTGCATGGGCGTTTTCCAGTGTTGGGTTGTGGCTGGATGGGCATCCGCTGCGTAAAACATATGCTGGATAAGTTGGTGGTTCATTCCACTTTGGTGACCCCCGATTAATAAAGAGACTAAGCCGAAAAGAAAATGAATGAATGAATGAATACTGTAAACACAGATTTACTGTACATTATTTCAGTTTATCACTATTTCATTTTATCATCGTTAATGCTACAGTATGTTGTTATACATTAGAGAGTATAATTCTTTAAGTCAAAAACACTGTAGTGTTTACTTTTAAATTACGCCTCAGAATTTTGAGTGAACACACTTTCTAAATAAAAAGTTAAATAAAAATATCTGTCAGGTATGCTTAAAAATGTCTACAACAAAGCAAATATATCTTAAACAAAAGTCTTACATGTTTGGAAAAAATAATATATTATACAAATTATCCACTTAAAGTCATCATTAATGATGAATAATGACCTTTCCCTAACCAGCCACAATACATAATAGTTACTGTTTTGTTTTGTTTTGTTTTGTTTTCCCCCAGACAACCTTACCAATGGGCAAACATATTTTCATTGTCTTGCCAACTTAAATAGTGCCCTCTAGAGGATTGTTTTAGTATTGCAAATTACAGTTAAGAAAATAATTATTTAATTCAAGTGATTTTTTTTTCTAATGCCATTTGGGATTTCTTAATGTCCACATTTATGACCACCTAATATTGTATATTTAAACCAATATTAACCCTTACCAAATGTCATAAAAGTAATAAATGTGTGAACGAAGAGAAGTCTCTCAGAAAGTTGTTTTTGTTTTGTTTATATGTATACGGTCAATCACAAAACTCAGGGTTGGATCTATGGCAACCAAACTGTGGCCTCATTCACCGATGCACCACACAGAGTCTGTATTCTCTCTGCTTACCGGTTTTCTTTCTCTTTTCAGCACAGCTCTGCAAACTCTGAGTTCCATTCACGCCCAGTCAGCGCCACCAATGTGGTCTTTTCTCCACTCATATAATTGGTGAGCTCAGGCAGAAATATTCAAACCCAGCGCACCGTAGCCATCCAGAACAGAGAGTGTGTGATGCTCTATGGCCACAAGCCAAAGACCACAACAGATTCAAAGACAGTCTGCAATTCATCTACATTAATCACAACATTCCAAGCGGAAATTATGACAATGGTGTCGTTAAAATGTATTCTCTTCAGATTAACTAGCTTTTAATATCAAACAAACTAGAAATGACGAAAGAATGAGTGAATTCTGTTCAGATTAAAATCGACCAAATCAAAAAAAAAGTTCTGTAATTCTTCGTGTTCATGTTCTCCCAACACAAAACGATTATGTTTTAACTAATTGTTTTTGTTTGTTTGTTTGTGTGTTTGTTTTTTAATTAAGTGGATTGAACATAAAACATTTAATTTGCCTCTCCAAAAATGGTTGATTTAGCTCATTATAAATAAGTAGTTTGAAAAAGCATCAAACATCATTTTTTGAGTGTAAATGTAACACTAAATGCACTGAAAAAAATAACTCATTGGATGAACTCAATTTAATCGAGGGCAGGATTTCCATCTAATAAATTTGTTTAGCACCAACTAAAAATATATATATTTACACAATTAAATGCAATTGAGTTGGTCCAATATGATTTTATCAAATAAAAGTTTAAATATGTTTGTATTTTTATTTAACTTAAACTCAAAGGTCTGATAATATCATGCAAGTCTATTATGTGTCGTAGATTTTGAAGTTTTATTTGAAGTTATCCTACATGAAGCCATTTTTAAGGATATTTCATGAGTTACATATACAGTTGATTGAGACTGATCTCAGAACTCATTTTAGGACAGTCATTGCTTAACTTCATCGTTGCTAATGCGAACACCCAAAGCATGGGTGCTTCTGCAAGGCGGTAACCTCAAAACTCAAAACATTATATGACAATCTTCTAAATCTTCAAACTAAAGTAAATATTAAACTCTAACAGGTCTTTCTAATAATGTAAAACATCTAAGATTACTTTTATTGTCAATATTTTAATTTGCTTAGTTCAATCCCACACAAAGCATGCTGGGAACTAAAAATCCCTTAACCAGTTAGTTGGACTAACACAATTCCGTCATGTTGTCCCAACACAAAACGCTTAAGTTAACTTAATGGTTTACAAATTTAAGTGGACTAAACATAAAACAAATAAATTAGCCAAATAAATTACAAGAATTGTGTTGTTTCAGCTCATTTTATACCGGTAATTTGAATAAGCAGCAGTAATCATTTTCTTGAGTGTGGGAGAATAAATGACTCTTTGAATAAATACTCATTTCATACACATTTTTACTACTAAAATTCCATGACTTTTCCAAGACTCTTCCAGAACTTTCAAGTGCATTTTCATGACGTAATGTTTCATGTAATGTCATATACAAATAATAAGAAAGACAATAACGGTCACATTTATTACAGCATATTATAGAACACGCAACAATCTATTTTATTTAAATTTGTTTTTATATCTATGTAAAATTGATTTGATGCAGCACTAACAATGTGAGAGCAGGTTTTTGGTCAAGGACAGAAAAGAAGTCAACTAACATTTTCAAGTTAGGGCTGCACAAGATATCGTTTCAGCATCAATATCGCAATGTGTGCATCCGCAATAATAGTCACACCGCAGGATATGTAATGTTGGGATTATAGTTTAACATGGAGTTTAATCATAATGGAGTAAAAGTTTATCATCTGCATGCATTTTTAAAGAGATAGTTCACTCAAAATTACTTACCATTTTCATGACACCCTTCACTTGTTTCAAACATCGAGTTTTCTTTTTTTTTTAATTAAGACAAAATTAATATAATTTAATAACTCCTAAAGTATTGAAACTAGTGAAGTGTGAGTAAATAGTGAGTACATTTTAATCTTTGAGTAAACTGTCCCTTTAAGGCCTGTGACGGTGTGAACATTTCAATATTTTATAACTTGTAACTTTAATAAAGATTAAATAATAACAATGAAGATTATGAAGTGTTGATAATTCATAGTAAATACCTGAAAACTATAACTTTATCTTTACTATATTTTATTTATCTATGCTTGTCATTTTTTTGTTATATATAATTCAAGAGTCACTCCTCCAAAAAATCCCCTCAATCAATTCAAATAAACCTGTTAAATCATCTGGTGAAATTGTATTCACATCGCAGAAATACAAAATTTTGTAATGTCAAATTTTTCTAATATAACGCAGCTATAACTCAAGTATACAGATATTTGTTAAACTAAATTCCGTGACTTTTCCAAAACTTTGTGGGTTTTTCTGTTTTTCCAAAACTTTTCCAGGCTTCGAAAATGCCATGTCAAAATTCCATGACTTTTCCAGGTTTTCCATGACCATATGAACCCTGATTATTTATTATAAATATAATTTTCCCCTTTGATTCAAATAAAAAAAAAATCTAATAACATAAAACAATATTAAATAATTAAATGTTATTTTATCATTTTAATGATTAAATAATAAAAATTTCAACTAGATGAATGAATTAATAAATGAATTAATATATTATTTCTCTGATTTAAATAAAGCTATTTAATATCATTCTGAAGGGGGAAAAAAGTATCATGTGTATTATATTTATATTTTTTAGATTACCTTTAGGCTGACAGCCCTAAACACTTCTTCTCTTTGGAATTTTACAATCCCTAGTTGTAGCTCTTGTAAACTGTGATTTATCATTTTCATTTAAAATATTATTCCTAAATATATATTTATACTCACGTTACTCTCTTGCTCTTTGCTCTTGCTCCTTGCTCCTTGCTGGGTCTGAATTTGCAGATTTCGAGCAGAATATGCATCCAGTTTAACTAATATATTAAGATATAAATATGATTTTGTTAAGCAGTTGAAAATATTTACTATTAAAGCTAAGAATCCTCCCTCTGCAGCTTGCCTCTTGCTTCTAGCATGTAAATATTTGATTGTAGCTTCAGCATACATTTGACAATTAACAAATGGGCAAATGGACTAATGGGTGTTTACAAAGTAAATAATAAAGAACCCAATACTGAGCCTTGCATTACACCAAATAGCATTTGTAAATATTTTGTAACTTCTTCTGTAAAATGATTCAGAATTGAACTGGAGAAAATGATTGAACAATTCTGGACCACATAATTAAATACATATATTTTTTTAATCAACCTCAGTCTGTAAAATATATAATACATCTAACATCTAATAAATTGTAAGAATTATAATCTATCTATCTATCTATCTATCTATCTATCTATCTATCTATCTATCTATCTATCTATCTATCTATCTATCTATCTATCTATCTATCTATCTATCTATCTATCTATCTATCTA
>CAIGQQ010004470.1:1482606-1517101 GCA_903798035.1 Danio albolineatus
ATCTTGATCTATATGTATTTACAGTATTGAATATCTTTACTGTAAAACATACAGTAATTTTAACAATGCAACTTTAAAATACAGCAAATATTAGCTCTTGCTTGGTGTTGGGGATGTTTTCTATGCTGGAGTGATTTTGAGTCTTAATTTGGCAACAACATTCCTAATATTTCAGCAAACGGAGAAATTTTTGGTAAATTCTTAATTTGACACATATTTTGGGAAAATGCATTGAAAATGTCAACAAATTCAACAATACACAATACAGTTAATTTACTACCCTTTTGTTATGTCGGTGGCTGTTTTTTTTGCCCCATTGACTATTATTATAATAATTTTTTTTTTTTTGGTTGCAAAGCCATGACACTATATTATTGTGTTCTTGATTGTGGGTGGTTTTCCCTTTTGGGAAGAATTTGTCATTTTGGTTGCTAATTATCATTTGCAGTGGAAAAAAAGCTTAGTTTCTGGCTTTTATATGAAGTTATATACAGTAGAGTATAGTCTGTGTATGAGAGAGACCTTTGCACACTTACCTTGATATGTTTAAAAAATCAAAATAAGCACCTCAGCTTTCAGAATATATTAAACATAGTACGTTTATTTATGCAAGAGCACTAAAATTAGTTTTTATACTCTATAGAACTCCATATGAAAAACCACCAACAATTAAGAATGCATGATTATTTGGTGCCGAGGCTTTGCAATCAAAAAATGTCATTATAATGAAAGTTAAGTCCGTTTAAACAATACACAAGGGTTAATTACTTACCTTAGCGATGTTCTAAATGCCCAAGACCTTTGTCTTCAATTTCAAAACACAAAAAAAGGCATTTTACATAAATTCCTAGAGCTCTCTAATAGCTCTAATAGTTTATCTTCATAGACTCCAATGGTTATTAGAGGTTCCAAGTCCAGAAGAATGCCAAAATCTAAAATGTAAAAGAGTGCCCGTCTAAAATGTTCTTCTAAACTAAGCAATTTTCTAAGGGCTCCTATGTGTAGCTTCAATAACTTTACTTTTATATGGAGTGAGATATGTGTCTTTATTATTCAATCAAAAATATTTAGTTTTAGGGAAAAATTAAGTACATAGTAAATAAAAAATAAAAGATTGCAAATAAAAAAAATGTTTAATCAAAAAACGTATGTCAATGATAATAACATATTTTGAATTGCAAAAAAACCCTGATTGTTCTATTATGCAATTTTGATTGCAAACTTATTAATTTTGCTCTCTGTTCTGCTGTTATGTATTGCACATCAAGAATCTTTGCTTGTGAGTTGAAATGTTTTGCTTGCGAGTTAAAAAGTTTTGAACCCATGTATGCCAGAGTTAATTTTGTGTTTTTATTATTCAAACAAACATATGAAGTTTTTGACCAAAACTAGGTACATTTTAATTTAAAAATAAAAGATTAAAAGAAAAAAAAAAACATTTAATTAAAAAAAAATTCTTGATAAAACAAAAATTTGCACAGCAAAAATAAACTATTGCCATTTTATGCAGTTACCACCAGATGTTTCATTGTGATTTCATTCATTTTTCTTTCGTTCTGTTTCATTTTTTTTTTTTTTTTTTCTCGGATCTAAAATCTTTGCTTGAGTTGAAAAGTTTTGAGTTGAAAACTCTGCAGCTCAGTGGACGGTATCCTCCCTCCGGGATGAAAGACATTATTCTATTGGTCAATCTTAGATGAGGTCACAGGTTGGCCACGCCCATTACGTTTTCGCGCTATTGGACTGGGACTCCCTTCAGTGACGAGCGAGTAATGGCGAGCTACAGGCCTTAATTTTACTTAATTTGTACTTAATTTTTCCCTAAAACTAAATATTTTTGATTGAATAATAAAGACACATATCTCACTCCATACTTTTATGGCAAAGAAAAGGTTATTTTCATTGCCTTTACTAACTCACAATAAATATAGGAGGCTTTAAAAAAAAATAGTTTTAGGAGGAAAATTCAGATGGCACTAAGAGGTTTTTGCATCTGATCCTCAAAACAGATCATATGCCTTTGGTTGTTTAATTGGATTATTATCAAGCTTTTATTATCAATCCTTTTATGCACACGTAACACAAAAATAATGACTTTATTGAACAGTTTCTTCTAGTGTCATTATAGAGTGCACATTTAAAAGAGTTCTGTGCTCTTTATTTATGTCTCGGATGCTGTTGACTTATTACCTAAGATTAGCTGTGGAATAAAGTAAATATTTGAATTGAATTATTTTAATTATTTATGTGCACACTAAAGTTTTGATTGAACTACTGAAGTCATATGGACTTTTTTTGTCCGTGTTATTTGGTATTTCTCTGGGCCAGTCAAGACAATTGCTGTCTGTGCAGGATGAGGGAGCTCTCGAATTTCATCTAAAATTGTGTTTTGACAATGAGCAATAATCTTAGAAGTTTGGAGGATGAGTCATTTATAACAGAATTTCAATTTTGGGTAAAACTTAAACTGAAGTTTGAAATAAGCAGGACATATCTTAGCATACATGGAACAATGTGTCAGATAACAGGGCATCTTGGTGCTTAAACAATTGACTTAACTCATTTATATTGGTAGAGCAACTATTTGCTATAAAACATCAAAGATTTGTCTTCTGTTTTTACAGGAACTGCTTTGCTTCCTGTTGTCGCATTTCCTTTTGAGGATTTCTATATAAACACACATAATATAGTGCATCAGCTTGAGCCTCATGAGCAACACATACTATTCTACTTGGCACTTGTTGCTGTGGCTCTTGGTATCGGTGGCATTCGAGCAATCCTCTGCCCGATGGCAGCCTATCACCTTCAGAGTTGTGACCAACACAAGCTATTGTCCTTCTTCAACTGGTAAGATGCTAAATTACTATTATCTTTGCTATCTTTATTAATTTGCTGTACATAAATGTATTTATTACACTGCTTGTTGCTCTAGTCTTGGACTTACATTGACACCTACTAAAATGGTCACAGTTATATATGTTGTTGATGCCAAATGTGCTACTGTCCATGTTTAATTTGTTTTATTAGTTATTGTGTCTAAAAATGATGAATTACAGTTGAACACAAAACCTTTTATTGTACACAAGGATTGACAGGATTACTAGACTATAAAGATGACTCTTTGGCCCAGGTTGTCATCATTGTACACACTTCTTTTAACCCCAGGTAAAGCTACGTTTGACATGTAATTTAGAATCAGAGCTAGCAATGCATTTTCCCCAGGGTTAGCACCATATTGTGGTGCTAAATGTCTGTAATGTTAACCAATGTGGTGTTAGAATTTTACAGCTAAATATATTAATATACGTACACTACCTGACAAAAAGTCTCGTTGCCTATCCGAGTTTTAAGAACAACAAATAATAACTTGACTTCTAGTTATTTTACCAATTCATTTATCAGTTATTTTACTAATTAATTAATGCACATTATAGAATGTACAGTATAGAATATAAAGTCATGGTGCAGTGGGAAAATAATTAATATTGTGTGTGACTCCCATGAGCTTGGACGACTGCATCCATACATCTCTGCAATGACTGAGGCATCTGAAATGGCAAAGAAAGCATTCTTGCAGGTCTCCCATAGCTTGGATTCATCTTCAATGCCTTCTCCTTCATCTTACATCAGACATGCTTAATAATGTTCATGTCTGGTGACTGGGCTGACCAATCCTGAAGCACCTTGACCTTCTTTGCTTTCATGAACTTTGATGTGGAGGCTGAAGTATAAGAAGGAGCGCTATCCTGCTGATGAATTTGCCCTCTCCTGTTTTTGTAATGTAATAGGCAGCACAAATGTCTTGATACCTCAGCCTGTTGATGTTGCCATCCACTCTGCAGATCTCTCGCATGCTCCCATACTGAAAGTAAGCCCAAATCATGATTTCTCCTTCACCAATCTTGAGTGATTTCTATGACAATCTTGGTCCATGTGGGTTCCAATAGGTCTTCTGCAGTATTTGTGATGATTGAGATGCAGTTCAACTGATGATTTATCAGAAAAATCCACCCTCTGCCACTTTTCCAAATGATCAACTAGAAGTCAAGTTATTATTTGTTGCTCTAACAACTGGGATTAACGACAAGACCTTTGGCAGGTAGTGTAGTCATATAGCAGGCGTTTTGTCCAAAGTGACTTACAATTGAGGAGGAATTCAGCAATTCAACAAGAGGCAACACACACAATAAGTGCTGGTTATACAAAGGAATGTTTAGGAATTTATTAATAATCCCAAGCCTAATATTCATGTGCTTTACACAGTTACGGAAACAGCATGTGTTGTATAGAAAGTCATTTAAATAGCTGAACAGTGGCAGTGATTTAACAAGATCAGCATCCTTGCCATTGTAGTTCTTGAAAGGTCCGTTCAGAAAAATACATACAGTCTCCAGTAGCTATAAAATATTAGGATATGTGATGCTAGACCAGGTTCTTGAACATGGTTGTGCACTGCATTCGTTCAAGACGGCAGCTAGCTCTCTGCAACTCTCACATGGTCGCGCACTGAAGCTAAGCAGGGCTGTGTCCGGTAAGTGCCTGGGTGGGAGACCACGGAAGTGGTGTTAGTGAGGCCAACAGGGGGTGCTCAACCTGTGGTGAAGGGGACTCTATACTGCTCAGTGAGTGTCATCTTTTGGATGAGAAGTTAAACTGAGGTCCTGACTCTCCGTGGTTGTTAAAAATTCCAGGATGTTCTTCGAAAAGAGTAGGGGTTTAACCCTGGAATCCTGGCCAAATCTGCCTATTGGCCTCTGTCCATCATGGCCTCCTAACCATCCCCATATCACAATCTCCACCAATCAGCTGGTGTGTGTTCTGCAGTATGGCGCAATATGGCTGCCGTCGTGTCATTCAGGTGGATGCTGCACACTGGTGGTGGATAAGGAGATTCCCCCAAATGTGTAAAGCGCTTTGAGTGTCTAGAAATGTGCTATATAAATGTAAGGAATTATTATTATTATTATTAATCAACGCAACTGACAACATAACAACAGAAAAAACTAGAATAACAAAAAGTCGAGCTTTATTCACATTCCACAAAATGTGTGGACATACAGAGGAATGAAATGTCGAGTCTCACAGAACAACGGTGGTACATGAATTAATCATAAATACAAACACAACACTGAACATAAGAGCCTAACTAACTGCATAACTTACATTTACTATAAGATCTTTAACTATACACACAAGAAAAGCTATACAAGTACGTTTACATGAGACTGAACAATGTTGTGCAGGACATTGTGCAGGAGAGGTATTTAAGGTTTAATATTGTGGGAGTTATTTAAGGTTGACACAAGGGGGAAATTGATTGTGGTACATTTACTGTATAGTGAACATCATTTCCATGATTGAGTTCTTGTAAGATGTAGTTTAGATAAATGTGTCAGGTGCATAAGAGAAAAGAGTGTTTCTACAGGTGGTTTGTCAAGCCCACTCACCAGAATAAAGCACAATTTGCAATTCATAACATTTCCAAGAGACATGGAGTGATTAAGAAAGTGTCTTTAGTGCAAATGCGCAACCTGATGCAAGAATCAGAGAGATGAGAGGGTGTCTTTTCTACAGGTGGTTTGTTAAGCCCACTCACCTGTATGGGACGTACTCAGGAATGCATGGGGAGGGGGTAAATTTATGCATGGTAAAGTTGTGAGCTTTAACAGCCTGTGGGAAGAAGCTGTTGAGTATATATACGGCAAATCATCTGATCATCAAGCTGGAACGAGAGGTAGAACTGAGCGTCATAGCAGTGATTGGAAAATCCATGTCTCTGATTGACAGATTCTTGGGATGGCATGTAGCTGTAGAAAAGACAGCACAGGTCCAAGCACTGATCCCTGAGGCACCCCAATAGCTGGATTTGCGATTTTAATTTTTAAAGGACACCATAAAACTACCTGAAATATGACTTCAAGACATTTTGTGATATATTGGGAAGCACTGTTGTCTCTCAGCAAGAAGGTCACTGGTTCGAGCCATGGCTGGGTCAGTAGGCATTGCTGTGTGGAATTTGCATGTTCTCCCCGTGTTGGCGTGGGTTTACTCTGGGTGCTCCGGTTTCCCCCACAAGTCCAAAGACGTGTGCTGCAGGTGACTTGGGAAAGCTAAAAATTGGCCCTAGTGTATGTGTGTGAATGAGTGTTTATGGATGTTTCCTAGTGATGGGTTGCAGCTGGATTGGGAAGCACTGTTGTCTCACAGCAAGAAGGTCACTGGTTCAAGCCATGGCTGGGTCAGTTGGCATTGCTGTGTGGAATATGCATGCTCTCCCTGTGTTCGTGTGGGTTTCCTCCGGGTGCTCTGGTTTCCCCAAAGTCCAAAGACACTATACTGTAGGTGGCTTGGGTAATCTAAATTGTCCGTAGTGTATGTGTGTGAATGAGAGTGTATGGGTGTTTCCCAGTGATAGGTTTGCAGCTGGAAGGTCATCCGCTGTGTAAAACATATGCTGAACAAGTTGGTTGTTTATTCCACTGTGGCGACCCCAGATTAATAAAGGGACTAAACCGAAAAGAAAATGAATGAATGAACCACAGTGCAAGTCTTGAACTTACTTTTGTCATGAGGTTTGAAGAGGATATTGCAGTTAACTGTTAAAAGCCAAAGTCTACAAGTGAATTGGATGTGAATTTTATCCAGAACAACTTACAATGAGGAAGGGTTCTCTAGGGCTCATGAACATCTAACGAGTGACAGCATTTTGAATCATTTGCAGAGGTTTAACAGTGAATGACAGTAGTCTAGTCAAAGTTCATAAGTAGAGAGCTGTAGATTATAGAGAAGAAAGTGCGTTCAAATCAAAGTACATGCTGTATGAACACAACAAGAGAAAAATCAGTCTGTGTGCTTACTGTGTTAAAATCAGTGTATACATATATGTTTCAGCTATCTACAATCCACAGGTTTTACTGGATGGTCAACCTGAACTCGACAGTAGTTTTTTTGGGAATCGCCTACATTCAGCAGTCAGTTGCCAAAAACCTGTGTTTTCTCATCCCTTTCACGTCTGTTCTCCTCGCCCTCATCGCCATACACATGGTGCGCAACAAACTAACCTTCCGTCCCAAAAAAGGTATGTTTTTAAGTCACTAATATTATTGAACATTATCTGTACAAATTCTAATTTCTCTTCCTCAACAACATACGTTTTTGTTCCGTGGAATAACAGGCAGTTCCTTGCTAACCACACTGGGAGTGTTTCTGAACTCTCTCAAAATGTGCTGCCTCCATTATCGCCATTTAAGTGGAGATGTTGCCAACTGGCTAGATCGTGCCAAGGAAAACAATGGAGGTTGTTACAGTGAGACCAGTGTGGAAAATGTCAAGATTCTGGTCAAACTTTTCCCTCTCTTTGGACTTCAGCTTTTATATCGAGCCTGCATAACCCAGGTGAGTTATGACGCACAATCACCTCAGTGTTTTATAAGTGAGCTCCTGTAACAGTTCCATTACAATTCTTTTAACAGATTCCATCAGGCTATTATCTACAGACTATGCATTCCAACCTAAAACTCAACGGCTTTCTCTTGCCTGTGGCAGTGATGAAGGTCATCAGTATATTGCCGGTGTTGGTCTTAGCACCACTGCTGGAGCTTCTGAACACCTACTATCAGTCTCCAAAGAAAAAGCTGCCTTCACCAGCAACATTTATAAGTGAGCCTTATGACTACAAATAATGAACTGTCAATTCAGTGCATGCTGCTTTCTTGTCCTATTGGAAATTTCCTAGCTTTGACCTTCTGATTAGAGCTTGCTGTAATTCAAGTTTGTTGTATTCACAAGTGTTAACAGAAACAAAAAGAGTCATATAGACAGATTTTCTCTTGCTTATTTCCCTGGGAAATCTTAATAAAACCCAAATGTATAGATTGTAATATTTCATTAAGACTTAAGTGGCTATTGGCAACTAATGTCCAACTCTAAAATTACGATAACATTTGAATGCAGCATTAAGGGTATACACTCACTGGCCACTTTATGAGGAACATCTGTCCAACTGCTGTCCAATTGTTGGTCTGAGTATTTCAGAAACTGCTGATCTACTGGGATTTTCACACCCAACAATCTCTAGGGTTTACAGAGAATGGTCAGAGAGAGAGATAAAATATCCAGTGAGCAGCAGTTCTGTGGGGGTAAATGCCTTGTTGATGCCAGAGGTCAGAGGAGAATGGCCAGACTGGTTGGAGCTGATAGAAAGGCAACAGTAACTCAAATAACCACTCGTCACATCCGAAGTATGCAGAAGAGCATCTCTGAACACACAACACATCCAACCTTGAGGCAGATGGGCTACAGCAGCAGAAGACCACACTGGTGCCACTCCTGTCAGCTAAGAGCAGGAAACTGAGGCTACAATTCGCAAGAAGATTGGAAAAGAGCTGCCTGGTCTGATGAGTCTTGAATTCTGCTGCGAATGGATGCGGATGGTAGGGTCAGAGTTTGACATCAACATGAAAGCATGGATCCATCCTGCCTTGTATCAACAATTCAGGCTGCAGCTGGTGGTGTAATGGTATGGGGGATATTTTCTTGGCACACTTTGGGCCCATTAGTAGCAATTGAGCATCGTGTCAGCGCCACAGCCTACCTGAGTATTGTTGCTGACCATGTCCATCTCTTTGACCACAGTGTACTCATCTTCTGATGGCTACTTCCGGCAGGATAACATGTCATGTCATAAAGCGCAAATCATCTCAGACTGGTTTCTTGAACATGACAATGAGTTCATTGTACTCAAATGACCTCCAAAGACACCAGATCTCAATTCAATAGAGCACCTTTGGGATGTGGTGGAACGGGAGATTCGCATCATGGATGTGCAGCCGACACATCTGCAGTGATCACTATTGAAACGAATCAATGGAAATGACTTTATAGTGTACCTTAAGCTGTATTTGAAATCACCCTGTACTCTTAAATATTGCACTATACTTGAGGGAGCAATTATTTGTTGTGGTGTCCAAAACAGTTGGCCTTGTTTCAAATGGCACAATTCATGTGGACCTTCGGTCTCGTGGCCTTAAATAGCACATGCTCGCTAAGTGTCTGCATACCGGTCAACATTTAGATGTGAAGATAAGGAACTTTTAAGCCTACTAATTTAACTGCACCTGATTGGCTGCTGCATTTATAAACTTAAAGTGATTGGTTACAAGACTCAACACTTAAGGAATAGTTCAATCACAAATGAAAATTTACTCACTATTTACTCACCCTAAGGAGGTTCCAAACCATTGAGTTGCTTTTCTTCTGTTGAACTCAAAAGATATTTTGAAGAATGTTAAAAACTAGCAACAGTTAACATCAATTGTAGGCAAAAATATACACTGTGGAAGTCAGTTGTTACCGGTTTCCAATATTTTTCAAAATAACTTATTCAGTGTTCAACAGAAGAAAACCAAACAGCTTTTTAAAGAAGCGTTAGTAAATGATGTCAGACATTTTCAGTTTTGGGTGAACTATTCTTTAAAAAAAATAAAAAATAAAAAAACAGTACTGCAAATAATACAGCGAAATGGTACTGTTCATTTATTTTTACATCCCCCTTTAATATTGACAGCCATAATAAACATTTAATTGTGTTGGGACATTTTTTGCACTCTTATTTAGAATTTGTGTAGCATCTTTGGTTATTTTCAAACCATTTTTGCTTTAAGCCCTTGTTAATTTCCAGCGCTGTTACACAGTGTCAACATTTTAAGGCAGCTTAAAAGGATAGTTTACTGCAATTAGGAAAATTACCTGATCATTTACAATCCCTCATGTGGTTTTCAAATATTTAAGAGTTTCGTTATTTTGTTGAATACGAAAAAAGATATTTTGAAGAATGCTGGTTGCAGGCACCAATTGACTTAAATAGTAGGGGGCAAAATACTAAGGAAATGCCTGTTTTGTGCTCAACAGAAGAAACTCAAATGGGTTTTTAACAAGTAAAGGGTTAGTAAAATATGATTTTTATTTTGGGGTGAACTATCCCTTTAAGTCATTTTATGCATGTTTTTATTATTCAATGGTGGCATTGTACCACATTTAAATAAATTTATAAATTGTTCATATTTCATATTCCTACAGCAATGGGTCACGCTTGTGCAGCTCTCTCAGCACTACTGGCTGGAATCTCAGAGATCCACAGGAAGGATTATCCAGAGGTGGAGCAGACACTATCAGGAAAGGTCCTGCAGGTGTCATCAATGACATGTTTCCAGCTCACGCCCCAGTACATTTTACTGGGAGTGGCAGAGGCCTTTGTGACACCAGCATGTATGTATTTTCAGTGTATTTTCTAAAATATATACAGAATTCATATTGTTAAAGGAACTGATGTCCTAAAAAGTATAATTTACTTGTCTACATTGCATCATTCTAAACCATTAAAACTTTAAATTGGTTGCCTGATGTCATGAGTCTTAATTTCCATTCAACCATTTAATGGTAGGGTCAGGATTTGGCATAAACAGCATGGTTTATAATCAGACCTGCTTTGTATTAATGGTTCAGACTGGTTGTGTTTGCGTAACTGTGTGTAGGGTTTTAGTTTAGCACACTTTGAGCCCTTTAGTTTCAGTTGTCCATCATTTAAAGATTTAATCCACAAAAAAATCATGTTGTTCCACCTTCTAGAGACCTTTGATCATCTTCAAGACACAAATTAAGATATTTGTGAAAAACGGTCCTGACTCATTCAAACAATCCAGAAAAATACCTCAGATAATCCTCAAAACAGACCATATGCCTTTATTGGTTCAATCTGACAATTATCAAGCTACAAGAATATTTGGTGCACACATAAAACAAAAATAACAACTTTATTCAACAGTTCCTTCTCCTCTGTGTCAGTATAATGTGCGTGTTCATGAGAGTGTTGTGCTTTTTATGCATGTCAAACTGCTGACCTCAAATGTGCTCTCTCTTTCATACAGTGGAAGTCATGTGCACATGAGGAAATTTTTCCAGTATGTCTGATAATATTTTTTCTTCTGGAGAAAGTCTTATTTCTTTTATTCCGGCTAGAATAAAAGCAGTTTTTATTTTTTTTAAAGTCATTTCAGGGTCTAAATTATTAGCCCCTTAAAGCTATTTTTTTTCTATAGTCTACAGAACAAACCATCGACCAACTTGCCTAATTACCCTAACCCTAACCTGCTAATTACCCTTTACCTAATTAACCTAGTTAAGCCTTTATTTGTCACTTTAAGCTGTATAAAATATCTAGTCAAATATAATTTACTGTCATCATGGTAAAGATAAAATAAATCAGTAATTAGAAATGAGTTATTAAAACTATTATGTTTTGGAAATTTGTTGAAAAAATCTGCTCACCGTTAAACATAAATCAGCAGGGCGGCTAATAATTCAGGGGGGCTAATAATTCTGACTTCAACTGTGTATATATATATATATATATATATATATATATATATATATATATATATATATATATATAGCCTTAAACCTCCATCAAACTAATAAAATCTATAAATAATACAGGTTTAAACAAGACCTTAATTTACGTCCATGGACAACTCAAAAAAGAACAGTAATGAAGCATCACGTTGAGCAATCCATGATCGAAGAAAGGTCAGGGTTTTTTTTTTTTTTTTTTTTTGCCATTAGTATCATGAATTTATGTGCATGAGATTACCATAGACACATAAGTTGTTTGGTGTTGCAATGCAAGTTTATCCATTGGCTGAAATGTCCTTTCATTGCAAACCTTTTAAAATTTTGCTGTCAAAAAACAATTACAATAAAAAGGGAATAAAAATTTTATTTTAATAAGAAATAAGAAAGGTTCCTTATACTGGGTTAGACCTCATCAGAGTTTTTGTGTCCAATAAGCAAGACCTCAGTTTTTTCTGAATTTAGTAATATGAAGATTTTAGTTTTTGGATTTTACCCAATTTTTAATATCAGCTATTTAATATGTTTCTGTGAATTCATCATTGACATAACAGTTGAAAGCAACTAATCTTTTTTTAATGATATAAACAAACCGTAACATATATAATGTAAAAAGTAAGGGACCAGGAACTGAGCCTTGTGGTACCCCACAGTGTAATTTTGATAGGTATGATGCCTCTTCATTAACTGATATAAATTGCTAACATTCAGATACCTGGACAAAGACCAGAACCATGCCAATCCAGTTCCAGTAATACCAATATTATTTTTAAGCCTATCAGAGGAATGTTCTGTTAAATAGTATCAAATACAGTACTGATGTGTGTACAGTGGTCTACTAAAAGTGTACTTACAATTTCATATACCAGTTGAACCACTAAGTCTCGTGGAATGTTTTGACCATGATTTTTGCTTCTTTTTCTGAACTTTGAATGTCTTAGAACTACTACTGTCTATAGAGGATGAGAGAGCTTTAAGATTTCATCTAAAATATCTTCATTTTATGTTCTAAAGATGAAAGAAGGTCTCAGGGCTTTGGAATGACATGAGGGTATTCAGTAAAATAATTGTAATTTCTCTCTTTCAATAAAGGAACAAAAAAGGGAGCACATGGGGAAAAAAACAATTGGATTAGAAAAACATTGTACTAGTTTGATATATAATAATTCTTAATAATAATTCATAATAATGAAATACTTCATCAAAAATCAAGTATTAGCCAGTAACATCATAAAATTCATTCCACTCTGTCTTGTTTCTCTCTCCAGGCTCTCTCATAGCCTTCTGCCTGACTCCCAGCAATCTTAGAGGCGTCTCCTTGCATCTCCTAACCCTCTCATATGGAGGTGGCTGCTTTCTAGGAGCTTTCCTCATTCACTTGCTGTATTTTGTGTCAGGAGGTAAACACACTTCACTCTTGAAAATGCCAAACTTGCTATTGCAGTGCAATTGTGCATGTGAAGTCTCAGAGCATGAACCCACATTTAATATGAAAACGTATTTACAGGAAACTTCTACCCTAATAACCTCAGCGGCGGCAACATGGAGAGGTTTTTCTTTATACTGGCCACATTGATGGCTATCAACACACTCGCGTTTTGGAGAATATCACAAAGGTATGTTTCAGGCACTGAACATGACGTAATGAAAATGTGTGTAGATGCAGGAATGTTTACAATGTTTTTTGGAGTCAGGTATTCGGATTTGAGCGTGGAGCTGAGTAGTGGAGTAAAAGACAGTCCCCTGTCGGAGAAACTCCTGCAGTACAAGACCTGTCTGCGCTTTTATGACACAATGGAGCGCTCGGACACCTTGACGTCTATGGAAACTGTTTTGTGAATTCATTGTACATAAAAACTCTGTAGTGCTGGCATTACACGAGATTAAATCAGAATGATTTTCATTGCTTGAGCAATAGCTGTAAATAATGCTATAAATGTTTTCAAATAAATACGTTTTTTATTATATACTGTTTATGTTAATGACTCCCTACAAAATGGTGGAACCATGTTACAAATGTAGGTAGTGCTGTCGCCTCACAGTAAGAACGTCGCTGGTTCGAGCCTCGGCTGGGTCAGTTGGTGTTTCCCAGAGATGGGTTGCAGCTGGAAGGGCATCTGCTGCATAAAAAATGTGCTGGATAAGTTGGCGGTTCATTCTGCTGTGGCGACCCCGGATTAATAAATGGACTATACCAAAAAGAAAATGAAAGAATGAATTTATTTTTGAACTGTTTGTTCATTTGAAAAATAACTGTTATGGATGTCAAGATGATTATTTAGGCAGAATTTGTATCCATTTGTGTATTTCAGTGCAAACAATGTGATCTCAAATTTGGGGTTTCTGCACTTTTAATAGAAGGCTGATTCATACTTGCCCTGACCTTGTTAATAATAATAAATATATTAATAATTATTATTATGTACAACTGTCTTATAAAACATAAATGGAAAAGAACAAAAAGAAACCAACAGGAGAAAAAGCCAGGAGTATAAAGTGAGCCAAATATTTATTAATTGAATTCAGACAAAGAGAAAAAGAAAAATTACATCATAAGAGTAGGACTGCCATTCCAAAGCTGAATCAAATGGTAGGTTTTTGATTAAACATTACGTAAAAAGTTTTTTTTCCCTAAGTGAATTTACTTGCACGGATTAATTATTCACCTTAGCATTAACGATGTGCTCTAGCAAAATAAACATTGTAAATTTTAATTTCATGCAGACTTAAGGTAATAAGCCAGAAATGCTAATATTCATTTTATACTATATAAAAATCAGCATAATGTATCTTATTTCGTCATCATACACAGCAAACAAACCTGTTAAGTGCAGTTGAGCAGTGTGTGTGAGGGAGTGAGAGTGAAAACACACCCCCGGTTATCACAGCTGGACCTTCGCAACCGCTCAAGATCCGCCTTCGTTGCTACGGACTCGCGTCTGCTTCTCTCAACATGGATCTGCCTGAACCCATCAGGCGACGGCTTGGAGATTTCTCCAGGACAGTGTTTGTGGACCAAAGCCGCACACAACCCTCTTATGAAGAGCACGCTAATTTTCTAGACCAGAGTAAGTGTGCTTGAGCTTCCATTTGATCTGCTACGTGATCATTAGCTGTTGGGCTAATGCATCTGGTTAGCCGAGTTGTACGTTATTATGTAATGTAGCTTCTGCTAGTAAACATTTTTATACTGACCTCATATGCAGATATAATAAGGCTTTATAGTAGCGTTATTGTTAAACGGCGTCAATAACATTTAACGTTATTCCTGTCTGGAGCCTCCTAAACTGCCTAACGCTACCGTAACAGCATAATAATATGGCTCGTTTGAGTCGGATCTTCTGAATGGATCTCATCATAAAACGTGACATGAACTAAGTTAAAAACTCCTTGAAGTAACTTTACTAGATGATTTAATAGGTTGACAGAATCGAATTATTGATATCGTCTGTGAAGAAATAAAATCCGTCAGCCAAAGTAAATATCAGAAACATGGATAAAACCTAAAAAAAAAAACAATTGAACAAACGTTCTCATTGGAAACGAACTGTTCAAAAGAACCGATTCGCCAAAAGTTATATTATTCCATCATATACGGGCTCCGAACACTGATGTATATATGATTATATATTATTATTATTATTATACATAAATGAGTGGTTCTTAATCGGGTTACTACTTGGGATGCCCAAGAATATTAAAAATCTACTTTATTTAAAGCAAATTTGTCATCTTAATTTTATTAACTATTATTTCTCAGATAAGGATGTAGTATCGAGTCTCCCTCTTCAGATGTCACTGTACTTTAATATGTGGTTCTTTCCTTTCTGGTGGATCAGTGAGGTTGTGATGCTTGACCTAAAGGTGATTCTTGTCTTTGTCATTTTTAACATTTCAATATGATGTTACGGCTGTTTAATCATAAAATAATCAAATAAATAATATGTGATGAATAATTGTGCTTTTTCTTCTAGTACTCAGCACTTGCAGATTACTACAAGTTTATCCTGATAACAATTCTCATTGTAATGACCCTGATTGAGGCTATCAGGCTGTATTTGGGCAATGCTGGAAACCTGCAAGAAAAGGTCAAACTTAATTTAATGTAATATAAAGTAATATCATATAATTGGTCCCCTTATGCATCTGTTGTTTTTCATTAGGTTCCAGAATTGGCAGGATTTTGGCTTCTGACTCTTCTACTTCAGTTTCCTCTGATTTTGTTCCAGCTTTTCAATGAGGCTGTTCTTATTCAACCACTGGAGAGAGGAGTTCATATAATACTGGCCTTATTTATCTTTGCTGAGGTATCTATTTTTCTTTCTGTGCATCTTATAACTATTTTAAGGGGCTATATGTACAATTCATATCTCTACATTGTTCCAATTTCAGTTGTGCATCATGTGCTAGTACAACAACAGTGTTTAAAAAACAACCAAGGCACTTCAACAAAAAGCTATTATTTTGTGTAAAACGCAGTGATTAGAGTTGAAGAACAGCAATGATAGTGATTGTAGCATGAAGATAAATTAGAACTTTAATTTCTGAAGGCTACAACTGCTTTAGTCTCGACTGATTTTGGCACATCTGCGTGACAAAAACACGAAAGTCATATTTTTGTGCAGATTTAAATGGAACACTACTCTTTAGGAGGAACAGGCTCAATTTACAAGAGTTAAACAGAAGAGTTTTGCCATTTAATAATCCATTTAGACGATCTCTGGGTCTGGTGGGAGCACTTTTATCTTAGCATAAATCATTGAATCAGATTAGACCATTAGCATCTTGTTCCAAAAATCCAAGTAATAACTGAAGATATTTTTTTTTATTTATAGCTTGACACTTTTCTACGTACATTGTTTACTAAGACAGACTATGTATTTTCTATGTTGATATAGCTAGGAACTATACTCTTTTTTTGGAGTAGTAGTCAAGGGACTTGCTGACGTACTGTGGCTGCACCAGGCACAGTGTTAATGCGTAGCGCTGTTACCTAGATATGGGCCTATTTTTTACAATAAGAGTAAAGTTCATAGTACACAATGTAACTACAGATGATTGATGATATAAATAGGAAAATTATGTTGTGTAAATTATATAATATTTAAGTTTTTGAGCAAGATGCTGATGGTCTAATCTGATTCAATGATTTATGCTAAGCTAAAAGTGCTCCCACCAGACCCGAAGATTGGCTGAATTGATTTAGAAAAATGATAAAACTCAACTGTTTAACTCATTCATTCATTTTCTCTTTGGCTTAGTGCCTTTTTTTAATCTGGGGTTGCCACAGTGGAATGAACCGCCAACTTATCCAGCATATGCTTTACACAGCGGATGCCCTTCCAGCTGCAACCCATCACTGGAAAACACCTATACACTCTCATTCACATACATACACTACGGACAATTTAGCTTACCCAATTCACCTATAGACCATTTTGAGGGATGTAAACAAAAACAATGGTCCCAGCATATTTCCTGTTTTACATTTTTAATTTCTACTGCTTCCGAGAATCCAAAAAGAGCCATATATTGATGAATAATGTTATGATAGCTGTTTTGACGATATGACTGAATCTTATAACAGCTATGTAAAAGTTGATAACAAGCAGGAAATGTTCATGGGCCAATGACATGACCACATTGAAATGGTCCATACCACGTCTTTGGACTGTGGGGGAAACCGGAGCACCCGGAGGAAACCCACGCCAACACGGGGAGAACATGCAAACTCCACACAGAAATGCCAACTGACCCAGCCGAGGCTCAGAGAGCAACCTTCTTGCTGTGAGGCGACAGTGCTACCCACTGTGCCGTCGCACCACCCTCAACTGTTTAAACTTATTTTTTAAAAAGTGGAGTGTTCATGTAAGGGTATGGTGTTAAACTACAATCCACCAGCATGAAATGGGAATACATATCATTTTTCATCTTAAGATTTTGATCAGGAGTGTATATATAACAAAAATTCTTAATGACTTAATTGTTTTTCAGGTTCTTTTTGGATTTGTTGCCTTGCGTACAATGGTCAGACACACTGAAAGTCGCTTCCATTTGCGACAATTTCATGGGATTCAAGAACTAAGAACGTGAGGAGATGCCTGCACTGATGGACTTACTCTTTGTGCTGACTCAACATTTTTTTGAAAGACTTGTTCCACTGTCTGTGGCAAAATATTGATTGGACTTTAACCTTGCATGTCTTGGTGCCTTATTTTATACACAGAACGTATGGTTGTATTATATTTTGTATGTAAAATAAAAAAAGAAAAACATTGTAAGATGCTTTTTAAGTCAAAGACAAAACAAACTCCAGTATTAAAAACAAGTGAGTCATATTTTTTAATAATGAATCTGAATTTAAAGGGATAGTTCACACAAACATTTCTGGTGTCAGTTACTCACTTTTCACTCAAAAGTTTCTTTCGTTCATCACAATAGAAGAAATATTGAAAAATGTTGGTTGCTGGGATCCATTGACTTCCTTAGACATTGTTTCTGCTATTAAAGATGGCTGACGTGAAACTGACGTTTCGACACTGTGTCGAGATCCCAAAGCGCAAGCATTTTGAAACTGTTCCGAAGCATGATCTGAAACGCGTAGTTCACATGAGTAAAGTGTTTTGAAACACCAGGTCATGTGACTAAACCGATTCAAAGCATCTGTCCTTTCAGAAGTGTTTTGAGACCTAACGAATCTGCGTTTGACTGACAGGGTAGTAAAAATTCTTTATCTCATGTTGCCTAATGGACTGTGCGTCCGAATCCTGATTGTGCAAATACTCTTAAATTTGAATATTATTTTAATAATGTAAATTTTTATGACCAAACAAGCCACATTTATTCAAGTGTTTATTTGGAACAAAACACGTTACAGGAATAGAGCATTTAAAAACTAAAATCTATAGCTCCATCATCGTGGATTTGAAACCACTATCTCTGCATGCTAGTTAGGAATTCTTACCGATCCACTAAATCACTTGAAACCTTAATTCAACTACGTGGGGTATAATAATTCCTCAATTTGCTTAACTGTTTCTGAAGCTGTTCCAGAGCAATACATAAAAAGGACCACTTGATGTCACTGTAGATTTCTTAACGTTTCAAAGCTTTGTTTCGAATGTTTCAGTGTTTTAAGAAGCCTCACTTTGCCAACCACTACCTAGCATGGAAGTCAATGGCTGCCAGCATTTTTTTTTAAATATATTTTGAATATGAAGAAACTCATAAATAAACTCCACACAAGGGAGATATTTTGTGTGTGTGTGGGTGTGTGTGTGTGTGTGTGAACTTTCTTTTTAACAAAATTATACAAAAAGTTGTAAATAAATGAAGTTCAAAAACACTTTTAGACATTAACAAAGGCTTAATAACACATGGCAACTTTAAAAAAAAACTTATTTTCCTATACAAGGGAACTTACACCTGTTACAATTACTGTGCCACTTTATTTTTATAAAATAATTAAAAATGAGAGAAGTTTTGTTTTCCAGTATTCATGTTTGCATTTTATTGAATGTATATAAATGTAAGCGAGTTTTGAAAGAAAGTCAGAATATTTCAGCATTCAGGCACTTGCAAGAAAAGGACTCCAACTCTTATCACCTTGTGCTTTTGTTTGGTTTTTCCTGAGACCGCAGCGAGTGAGATGTATGAGGCAGAACACCATTGGACTCGTCTTCCACCTGCATGGACTCTTGTGGAAATCGCACATGGAACCTTAGAAAGTAAATAAGCCGATCAGTGAACAGACTGCAACTGAGCAAAATATCTAAATGTTCTGTTTTGCGACCTACTTCTCCTCACTGCGCAGAGCGTCTTGTGAAGCAGCATTTTTTATGAAAACCTGAGTTTTGCTTCCTTTGGGTAGCCGTCCTAAGCTAAGACTTCCAATGGCACCCTGGTTTCCAAACAGCTGAGCATGACTGCAGAGGAACACAGGGAAATAGTTTTATCTCATCACTGTACTAGAAGTTGCTGCAGACTTTTACTTTGTGTGATGACATATTCAGCTGAAACAGAATATTGAGTAGAAGGTGGGGTTTTATTGTTGTGCTATTTCTCTCATCTTTCACTTGCTGCAAACTAATGGTTAGAGGGGCGTGGCTAAGCATAGTTCGCCCAAGCTGACATCATTAGAAAATTGATAAGCTTGCAGAGATGAATTGTTCATCTTAAGACTAACAATATGTGCAATAAAAATAAATACAATTTAAAAATGTTATTGAAGATTTATACTTTTACTTGAGTATGTTGCTTTTTGGGGGTTTTCTTTCTTAAATAGCATCTTATTCACATTAATATGGTAGAAAGACTATCAAATGTTTATGCTTAACATGAAAGAACAATTTATTTATGTGTGTTTTTTTATACAACTTATTTTTAGCTTATTATTCATTCATTCATTTTCGACTTAGTCCCTTTATTAATCTGGGGTCGCCACAGCGGAATGAACCACAAACTTAATCAGTAATGTTTTATGCAGCGGATGCCCTTACAGCTGCAACCCATCTCTGGGAAACATCAATTTAGCCTTTCCCAATTCATCGAAGCAACCAGAGGAAACCCACGGGGAGAAATCTCCACACAGAAATGTCAACTGACCCAGCCTAGGCTCGAACCAGCGACCTTCTTGCTGTGAGGTGATCATGCTACCCACTATGCCACAGTGGCACCTTTTTGGCTTATTATACAGTTATAAAAATAAATTAAGATGCCACTTGAAATTCATAATTTCCTCTGGATTTACAATTTATAACTATTAAAATAAAAATATGTACTGTTTATTTTACGAGCACACTTTACATTGTTAGTCCTAAAGAGATAGTCCACCCCCAAAATGTACTCCTCCTCAAGTGGTTCCAAGCCTTTATTAGTTTGTTTTTTTCTACTGAATCTAAAATTAGTTATTTTGAAGAATGTTAGAAGCCAGTAACCATTGACATTCATAGTAAGAAAAAAATACTTTGGATGTATTTTTCCAAATTCCTTTTTTGTGCAGAAAATTAAACCCCACCCTCAAAATTACATCATCATACTGAAATAAAGATCCACAGCAAATCTCAGTTTGAATGGTAAAAAATGGTTTAAGAAATGGTCTAAATGACAATGGATTTCTTTTAACTTAGGAAGAAATGTTATCAGACCTTTATACAATAAAGCAATTATTAACATTTTACACAAACCCATACCTATCAAATCCAGAGAAAAAAAGTATATTCTATAATACACTATAACGTCTAGAGACCTGTTTTGTTTTTGCCATAGCTATATATATGTATAAGATTATTTCTAATCGGCCAATCACATGGCAGCAACTCAATGGATTGATGGTCCGAAAAAAAGAAAATATCCAGTGAGCGGCAGTTCTGTGGGTGAAAATGCCTTGTTGATGTCAGAGGCAAATGGCCAGATATGGTTCGAGCTGATAGAAAGGCAACAGTAACTCAAACACTCGTTACAACCTGGGTATGCAGAAGAGCATTTCTGAATGCACAACACGTCCAACCTTTAGGCAGACGGGCTACAGCAGCAGAAGACCACATCAGGTGCCACTCCTGTCAGCTAAGAACAGGAAACAGGCTACAATTCGGACAGGCTCACCAAAATTGGACAATAGAAGATTGGAAAAAACATTGCCTGGTCTGATGAGTCTTGATTTCTGCTGCGACATTCGGATGGTAGGGTCAGAATTTGGCATCAACGACATGAAAGCGTTGATCCATCCTGCCTTGTTGCAACGATTCAGGCTGCTGATGGTGGCGTAATGGTGTGGGGGATATATCCTTGGCACACCAAGGATGCCAAATAAGCAAGAAATATAGTTTTGTGTTTGTTTTTTTATAGTTGATATTGTTATGTAATATTATAAATCCTCAAAACAATTGTTAATCATGCTTAGTGATCTTACAAAGAGTGGATACCTAGTATTATAACTATATTATACTATTATTTGTTGACACCTCATTTAAAAAAGTGGTAAATGTAATAAACAGATTAAATATAACAAAATGTATTTCCTCTCTCATTTTTATTTTTACTTTTTAATATTTATGAACAATTTTAAATCATTTTACTTTTTTATTTTACTTTTAGCGTAGTATATTCTTGGCCAGATACTCGGTATAGTTTCTGAGTATCATATCTGAGGACTTTTAGTTTTACACCCTTGCTGTCAGCACACAGTGACAGCAGTAAGAATGGCAGATTTCATTTCGGAATCTATATGACAGGTGTCAAGTAAACTCCCCGAAAAATAATGAGTCAGACCTGTGCATGTCAGGGAGGAAACAGGAAAGCTCTTGTTTGCTTATTTGATTGGCCCTTCTGGTCTGCTCGGTATTTGGTGACGCAAAACCAGCTCCAGCACCTGCTAACATGGGAAAATGAATCAGATTACAGGTGTCAAAATACAATACAGTGCCTGATTTACATTTCAGTTTTATGCACATACATAATACACAATTTTAATTGCTTTTCTTATAGTATATCAGTATGTCAATATGTATATATATATAGAAAAGTATATATATATATTTTTTTTTTTTTTTTTTTTTTCATATATATATAAATATATAAAATGTTTACCTTGTCCATCTGTTCTATGGCTGATCCTCAGTGTCCCCATGTTGTCGAGTGGCATTAAGTGTTTGACAGGAATATGGGACACTTGCATCTGTCTTTCCTGCCTGAGTTTCTGTTGACTGGAAAAGGCCATCTATACGTTACACTTACATTACAAGGGTGTTTATGCATGTAGAAATAAGAACCTACCAGAAAACTTTAACGCAAAATATTATCATATTTTAAGATTACTTGTATAATATATTTGGTGATAATATATGATGATATTACATGATCATGATATTATATTGGATTATTATGTATTCTATCATTCGAAGCTAATTTCCTGCCTATATTTGTAACGGTTGTTGGGGCATATCCTGTATTTTTATATCCCAATGTTGACAGGTACAGTTTAATCACTTTTCTTACACACAAAACCTACTCTAACGTGCAGTAAGCAGATTTAATTTCTAATTTAAATATGTAAATCCAATTCATATATTTAAAATACAAGTTAGATTTCAAAGATATACAAATAAGCCATATATACACACAACCTATATTTCAAAATTCATCAAAACAATTATGAATATATATTTTTTGTATTATATGAATATGATGACATATAGCCTAAATTTATGACTTTACATTTAAGTACAGCAGTTTTCTTTTTACTTTTTAAGAACAGTGCCATTTTTAATTAACTTTTAAAAGCACATTTTAATTTAAAAGTTGACATTTTATTTCTTTTTACCTGTAGCACAGTGCAGTGTTAATGCACAAACTATTTATAATGTTTAAAGTGGCTGACAATAATAAATATTCATAATAATAAGAATTAATCTGCCACAGTTGCTGCTTAATTAGGCCTACCATGCTACTGTATTTCAATACTGGTGATTATGGTGGTACTTGGAGAGACAATTTTTTTCTGAGGTGGTACTTGGTGAAAAAAGTCTAAGAACCACTGATCTATATTATAGATGATGTAAGTATGCATATATCTTCATTAACATACATAAATTTAGATAAAACTGCATATTTTATTTATACATTAATATAATATTTGAATGTGTTTGTGCATATAAATGATATGGATTGTAATATCTTGCTATTATGCCACTTTCACTGTAATGTATATAAATTAAATCCTATATTACATATGTACATATATTTTTGTCTATACAACAGTTCTGTCTGGTTCTTGAATCTGATTCACTGATAGCCGTGTGATATTCTGCAATATCAGAACTTGTACAGCCTTTTCGCTCTTGCATATTACTTCACCCACATACAGTAGTGTGACAGCAGATCAATAAACTCTGTACAGTTTGACAAATATTGCAGCTGTTGGGCAACATGATGTAATTTTAAGGATTTTTAGGCGAGAATACAGTTTGTTTATGAGGATAGTGCCTATTTTAAATATTTAGAATTTTGGAGATACAGTGTGTCGGCTCCATCAGCCTGTCACTGAGCAGAGCAAAGATGGTTGACGTTGTTCATCCACAAGATGGTGACAGAAACTGCATAATAAGCCCTTAGAGGAGAAAACTCGTAATTTCTAACTACAGCTGATCAAATCATTATTAAACTGGTAAGTGTATACTGGTAAACTGGTAAATTATTAAACTTTTTAAGTCGATCTCTCTTTTTTTTATTGTAGTGCTGTATTTATACCATAATATTTGTAGTGTATTGAGTGTGAGATGGGACTCACATATCAGGAATGTATGTATTTTGTGTTGGCCATTCTTTGTCTAACCGTGAGTTACATTTTGGTTGACCATCTGTTTGTTTCTAATGAGTCTCCTGTTTTTGTTACTGCAGACTAGTTCAGTAAACAGAAAAAAAGAAATAAGAAATGCCCACATGTGTTTAAGCGTTTTTCCTTATCGCAAACACAACAGTTATCTGATAGTGTTTGCGCTGCTTTGGCTTTTTCGGGGTTAATTATTGTGATATCCTGATAGCAACAGAGATTTCATGCCGTTCAGCCTTATAATCTTAAAATGTCAGCAAAAGCTCCTATTTTGTCATCACTTTAGATAGTATGCTAGAGAATAATTCAAATACTAGCTCTTAAATGAATGGCAGAAGAAAGTAGTTCCTCATACAAAAGGGTTTTTAGACCCTACGTGTTTGATTTTCTTTTTTTACACACGATTATGTCATCAAACTGCTGTATAAACACAATATCACACTCATAGCAGTGCAATATGGCTGTATATTTTCACTCGTGGGACACTAAAGCACACAGCCTGTGGCCCCATGCCAACACACTGTCCAAAAAACGGCGACAAACTCGAACTTAATCTGACCAGAGACCAAATAGGCTTCATGAAAATGTTTTGTTTTAGCCCTGTTTTAGCCCAATTGTTGAGGCAGTGTGAACATGAGTCATTTTTGTACAACATTTTTAATACAACCTGATTGTTGCCGTTTGTCTGTGCGGTGTAAATTGGCCCTTACATTACACATTAGAAAACATACAAAATTACTGCCAGGAAACTGCTATGCACTCGCACTATGCACTTAAGCTAGCAAACTTACCTCCTCGCCATAGTGTTTGAAATATGGGATCTTCCTGTGAGACACAGCAAGGTTATAAATGTCATCTACAGTATTTGGTTAAAAATGTTGGTGAAAAGCTGCCTGTAAGAAATATAAAAGACATACCTTTCAATTCTGGCTGGGGTCTGAAGTCAGGGTAGAAGGACATTGTGTATGAAGGAACTGGCATAGTCAGAGTTCTTTCTTGGGAGGCTGGTACAGACGGGCATCTTTTATGACTGCTAGCAACTAAGTGGGTCTGTCGTTGCAATTGCCCCTGAGGCGCTGATGAGGTAGCATTCTGGTATGTTTTGTGCCCAGGATCAACTGAAAAACATAAAGATTTCTAAAAAGATTAAAGAACAATAACAAAACAAGCACATATCCTGATGGAAAGGTCTGTATGATAAGTACATCCTTCATTCGATGCTGTTAAATGGTTTTTCCTTATGAAGAAACTCAGTGTGTGCTTTTAAATCTTTACTTTGTGTGTGGGCAGATTTAAACAAGCCAGATATTTTTGCCCTTTCTGAGACATGGCTAAATAACAGTGAATCATTTTAGATAGTGAAATAAATCTAACCAATTACGCTCTTTATAGATATGATAGGTGCTCTAGGGGTGGAGATGTGGTTATGTTTCAACGGTCTTGTTTCTGATCCAGTTGATCCATTACAATGTGAGTGTATCTCTGTTAATGTTATTGTTTATTTAAATAAAGGTACTGTACAATTAGAAGTGTTCATCATCAGTGGAGTTTTTCAATTCTTTGATAGCACCCATTAATTCTCTTTTTAAATTATATTACTTGGCGAATTTATTAACTATTGCTTAGATAAATCATCTGTTAAAGGGAAAAAAATATTTAATTAACAGTTTAAATCTTACCCAGCTAATTACTGAGCCTACTAGAGTTACTGCTAGAACATTTCTTGACTGGATAATTGTTTCACATCCTAATAGATTTTAGGGGTGGTGTGATATCTGACTGCTTCAGTGACTTAAACTTTAATTTATTATAAACTTTATAAACTTACATTTATATGTAAATGATTTGATTTCTATTAATTGTGAGATTTAATTGAATTCCTAATGTGAAAGATGCTTGGGTTCTTTAATGTTGTGGACAAGCACGCTCCCTGGAAAACTATTAGGGTAGGAGGTAACTATCACCCTTGGAGTAACTCTGACTTATTAGCCTTTTATGCAAAGGCATAAAGCATGGTTAGTATTTAATTATACAAGAAGCAATACTGATTGGTAAATGCAGAGGCTGAACAAGAAACGCCTGGTTTTAGACTACAATAATTAATTAGTATCGTGTAGGGCTTCTTTTACAGCTAAAACAGCATCAGTTCATCTAGGGAATACACAACCTGCACAGTGGCCAGAGGGATTTTCAGCCATTCTTCTTGCAGAATAGTGGCCAGGTCACTAAGTGATACTGGTGGAGGAAAACGTTTTTTTAACTCGCTTCTCCAAAACACACCAAAGTGCCTCAATGATATTTTGATCTGGGCAGAGTTGCACCAGTTGTTTATAAATTCTTGCTTAAAATGGAATATAAAGTCTGAAACTGTGCTATTACTCTTTGAATTAAACCTTCACACTCTGCTTTTACTAATGGAATGTGCAATCAATGAAGATTGGCCACCAGGCTGGTCAAATTTAGCCATGAAACCTCCAACGCTTAATTGGCCAGTGTTTCAATTTCATTGTTCAACCCCTGTACATGGGTACATTTGAGAAATTTGACCAAAACCAAAGTATGAATTGCTAAATTTACTTATTATAAGCAGTATCTTTTTGAGCACTCTAAGACTCCTTAGTACTTTTAGAATTTAAAAAAATCTATTAATCATATTAGAGGTAATAATATATTAGCCTTTATCTAATGTTCAGTCAGTTAATTAGAAGTTTTGCTTCTGTTTGTTCTACATTAGTATCTGGTTCTACTTGTACTGTACAGAAATACTGGTACTGTATGTTCTTTTTCTGAATTTTTTTTTTTTCAGTTTAGGAATATTTTACCTTTAGAAATTCAGATTGTCATTAACGAATCAATTAGGGATAATGGTGCTGGACTGAATATAATGAAAAGAAGTGTCTTAAACGATCTTATCTTCTTGTAAATAAAGGTTAAGAAAAAAATATAATTGACTCTTAAGGTTTGTACAAAGCTAGACAAAAGTTGGATTTAAGGCTGCTTTGGCTTGGAAAAAACTTACAAATCATTTAAAGTTGACTATACTTTCAACACTAAATTAGTTAAAGATCATTTTAACAAATCATATGTTTTCTATTCTAATAAATTGTTGTTGTAATATTTAATTTCTGTTTTATCTTAATGTAAACCTGCATATTAATGTTATTTGTTGCTGCTTTCTTGTCCAGATCACTCTTGCCAAAAAAAAAAAAAATGTAATCTCAGTCAATTTCTAGGTTAAAGGTAAAGAAATGAATGAAAAAGGAATGATATAGTAAATTGGTGTATATCTACCTGAGACAGAGTGGCGAAAAGCTGAAAAACCATTGTGCAAATTGGTGGCAGGAGACATCTGGAATAAAGTGTTTGTTATTATTGTGGAAGATTTATACATTCTACTAAATCCTAAATTACTGAAGAGAACCCTGGGTATCAAGACATGTATGTTCTAATATAATGTATAAATGTACACATGTAGAAAAAACACACAACATATTTACTTTATTACAATAACCCACATTTACTTTGGACCATGGAAGGCATCATATCATTATTTTGTGTCCTATTTGTGCTGGATTTACCATCGAAACAGATTGCCAGATACGGAGCACCTTAAATGGATTTTTTTGGACTGTCATAATATATATTGTGTATTTGTTTCACATATTTCCCAAAGAGGCATCCTTTACAGTATATTAAGACGTAAGTGTTGATACCAAGGGTTCCCTTTCATAGCATCTATCCATATCGGTTTACCTTATCCAGTCTGTTCTCCCAAATATCTGGAACATTATCTATAACACCAATGTGAGTGGTGGGATGAGGAATCCAAGACCTTACCGTCTGATTCGCCCTCCCTGAACATGGCACCTTTTCCACACAGAAAATAACACTTTCTTTACAGTTTACTTTCTCCAAGTCCTATTTCTTTCATCTTAAATATTATATAACACTGCTTTTTGCATTTTGCTGATTATTTTGGATTATTATTCTCAAACAAAGAATGTGGAATTACCTTTTGTTTCTTGTCCTTCGCGAAGCACATGGTTTTCTCTTGAATTCTTACTTTAACAGCATCTTCATTTGAGGGCACAGGATCCTTGAGAAAGATAGATGTTATTAACATACTTCTAAAAATAAACCTTACTTTAGATGGGGGCTCCGCAAGATAATGAGGGGGAGGGAGGTCACTTGGTGATTTACAAAAATCTCATATATGGTGTTAAACTATTAGAATTACCATACTTTATCTATAAGCTACAGAAGTTTTTAACTAAAATAGAAATTTAGAAATTTATACTTAATATTTAATAGTTAGATTCTAAAAAAAATCAACATGCAAATAAAAAGCCATCCGCCTTTCAATTTTCTTTCCATTGGATTGCGACCTCTGAGGTTATTACACTAATTTCACAGCAATAATGTTAGTTGCAGCAGATTGACTTTACGGCACAATGTTAAGAATTAAAATTTAACTTTCCAAAATTAAGCCAAGAATACTCTTGTTCTGTAAACATTCTCATTAAGTGAGGTTAATATTAAATTAAACAAATGAATAATGATTATGAATAACTGTATGGTTGTTAGACTGATGCAATCTTTTGTGTTGCCTATATGCTTGTGTTTATATAGTTCCTATTGGTGTGCATGAGCCGTTGAGTACAATGTTTGTATGTTTATAACCACCTCCGAGCATAGTGGGGGTTGCGAGTCTTTGGAGTTGTTATTTTGGGGAAAAAAGTTCCTGGTTTAAGCAACACTTTAAATAAATCAAACTTGAATGTGGAAACTTAAATGTAATGTTAATGTTTAAAAAAAATTTTTTTTTAAGTACGAATAAGTACAAATATTAGAGGTGCACTGATGTATCAACTAGTTGGAAGTATTGATTGATAAAAAAAATAATAATCAATAAAAGCCATTTTAAAAAAAACATCAAACTCTGTTCACACAAAAACTAAGATGTTTTTGTTTGCGGTGATTAAATGTGATTCTAAACAATGTTAAAATGAATTCAAAACGTTTGGCGTAATCTTGAGAATTTAGTTTTTGATTGCATTCCTTTCCAAACTCTTGCTGTGTCCCGATTCCCATACTATCCATCCTAAATAGTATATGAAAATAGAATTAGTATGTCCCAAATATGATGAAAAAGAGTATGCCAAAAAATCCATGATGGTTTACTATTTCCAGTCAAAATTTTAAGTGTCGAAGCGTCCATACTCTAACCGCTGATATTGCCCACAGTACATTGCGCGTTGGATGTGAATTCGATTAGAACAACAAAACTGGATGACAAGTGTAAACAAACTACAAATATGATGGATGCGCGGGACCAACCGTCAGGTAGAGAGGCTTCGGTAAAGATGTTTGTATGACTGTTAGTTAATATCTAGCCCACTGGAGAATATTTAAATGACGTTGCCTGTGTTATATTTCATCTGCAACAACAATACTGAACTTATATAAAGACATGTTTGGACATGTAAAGACATGCCATTTGTTCTAATTATTAAAAAAGAAATAGAGGAAAGAGGCTGAACCATCCAACTGCTGGTATTGGTATCAGCAGATATTGCTCTCTTTACATCCTTTGAACGTATTTATGATTATTGTTTATTTATGGTGTTTACTGACAATTGGATGTGGTTATATTGTGTGCTCTCTCTCTATCTCTCTTTCCCCATTCTTCCTATGTCTCCCTCTCTACCTGCTTTTTAGGAAGAGCTGATTAGGCACAGGTGGTGATCACAGTGTGCTGCAGTGTTGTTTTGGTTTATCCTTCTCCTGAAGACTAATTGCTTCGTATGTTTATTGAATTATAAGAACAAAAAAAATAAAAATAAGTTTACTCTTGTGCACAGCAAATTCATTAGTGTTAAATTTTAAATGTTGTTGTAATTCAGAGTAAAGTGTTGAAATTCTAGAGTTAAAGATAAAATAACTCTCTCAGTGTTAGAAGCGGATTTTGCCTAATTGTCATACAAAGGTACATGTATCTAATGCTAAAACAGTGTTGACTACTACATCCAGAAATTTATGCAGCAGGAGGATTTTTCCAGATGCCATTTTCTTCTGCCACGAGGAGCAATGAGAAGCAACTGGTGAGTAAAAGTACTTAAAATGTTTGTATATAGACATTTGACACCCAAATCGTTATATATATATACATATATATATATACATATATATATATATATATATATATATATGTTAGTTTTAAATATCTCACAAAAAAAGCATAATTTTTAATCGTTATTTTGTTCAGTACAAGCTATGTTACATTAAAACTAAAGAAAATAAAGCTGTCTTGTAACTGCTCCTTTTGGTTAATATACGAGAAAATGCGATTTCTGACTGTTTTGAATTGTTTTTCTTGAGCATTATCGGAATAGTTAATAAAGTGTTAAACAAGATATATTTTTATTTCCATGCCAAAGAGTGTTAACACATAAGAGTGGTGTTCATATGATCCTTTGAGTTGTTAATATTTTACACTATAAGAGTTTGCTGATTAACACTCTCTTAGTGTTGATAATGTTAACTCTTTTAAAAGTGTTATTTTAACACTTTTATAGTGGTTCCCATATAAACTCTGAGGGAGTGTTCATTTTAACTCTAAGGTAGTTAAATCTACTATCTAAAATTTGCATCGTGGCTGTTTCATCTTTCTGAGGGCTGAAGCGATTCCTTAATTTAGTTTATTTAACCTTTGTCTAATTTAGTTTTTTTCTCCCTAAAGTACAAATGTTAGTTTTTCTTTTTGATAATACATCCATTTAAAAATAGTTAATGCTTTACCCTGAACACCGGGAAAACTATAGATATAAAACATGTAAATCAGCATATTTCTCTCCAGTATTTAAGATATTTTAGATAATGTTATAAATACCTTTTAATACATGCTTTATAATATTTAATAATGACCTAATGTCATTGTCATATGGCATGTTTTCTGCAAATAAATGCTCTAGTTTAAATAATAGCATCCTTATTTGAAATTTAGACATCTTATCAGTACTTTATAAAATAAAACACGAATGAAAATGAACTCAAATCATACTTATTATTGAGAAAACTGTATTAATAATGTAGTATAGTCAACTTTTTTATTCCGAAATATGCATGTATGTATCTAAATATGTAGGTAAACGTTTCTCTGTTTTCTGCAAACTTTCAATCATTAACAATATGCAAAACAAAGCATTCCTACCAAGTGTTTGATGTTTCTTTGAAAGATTTTGGGTCCTGCGCTCTGTACTCGTCCTTGCCGGAGTCTGTTTCTTTCTTTACGGCTTCTCAGGAGCTTTTTCTTGCCCTGATTTGTAACAGAAACCACAGAATAATAATGACAACTAAAAGAGATTTCTCTTTTGGTCACACAGAGGGTCATGCCATACCTGGTTTGTGACATTTAAAAGATGAACGGGAAGTCCATCTGATTCAGTACTATTTGAACCACTGGTGCTGCACAAAAAAATGAACATTGTGAGATGAACGACACATTTACGATTATATTTTAATGAAATATGTTTTAAAGGGTTAGTTTACTCAAAATTAAATTTCTTTAAGTAATTAGGCAGCCTCATGTTGTTCCAATCACCTGAGATTTTTGTTCATCTTTGGAACACAAATCAAGATATTTTAGATGAAATCCAAGAGCTCTCTCATCCTCTATAGACATGCAGATTGTTCTGAGACATTCAAAGTTCAGAAAAAGGACCAAGAACTTTGTCAAAACACTTTATGTGGCTTCAGTGGTTCAACTGTAATCATAAAAATCTCCAAACATCACTGTAAAAACAACTTTGTTTAACAATGTTTTCCATGTAAGATTAGCGTGTGTATTTTTTGATCTATACGACACTTGGAGCTTGGATTTCACTTTCCAAATTATAAAGTGTTGTTCCAAACAGAAATGCTCAAAACTCTCCACTTCGAAGGGCCCTTCAGAATAAAGGATTTCGAAGGGTACATCTGCTGGACACTTTAGGCACCCATGATGCTTTGACCAGGAAAGCTGCTTACAGCAAAAATGCTTTTTTTTGCCTTGTTTCTAGTCCAAATTTCCAAAGATTCTTAAATCAAGAAGCATTTTCTTGTCTTGTTTTAAAGAAATAATAATTTCTCCTTAAAATAAGCATAATAATTCGCCAACATGGTAAGTAAAATAATCTTATGTCAAAAGGAAAAACAAAATTATTTTTGCATACCCCATTGGCAGATTATTTTGCTTGTTTCAAGAAGAAACTCGCTTAATTTTGGCAAGTTATTTCATAAAACAAGACAGTATTTTTTGCTTGTCTAGAAAATGGCTCTAGATTTAATAATTTTTACATATTTTGATTACAATTAAGACAAAAAAACGTAAGTAAGAAAAGCATTTTTTGCAGTGTTTGGTGTAACAATGACAACTGGAGGCTCTGAGTTTGACTTTGAGAGTTTTTTAACAGGCATCTACTCTAAATAAAACAGTTCTAAATAAATAAAAAATATAAATACACACTAATGTACATCAATACATTCATGAATAAATAAATAAATAGATAAATAAGACGTAGCTACACTCAAATGACATTTGCTGTTTGTTCAAACGACTTTTTCAAAATGAGCTGAAACAACACAATTCTTCAGGATTTTGTGGTGACAACTTAAATGATTAATGTTCAATTAACTTAAATTTGTAAAAACTAATAAGCTAACTTAATTCCTTCATGTTGTCCCGACACAAATCGATTGTGTGGAAGCCTGCATTATATACAGTGTAGCACAATGTACTCATTGTTCTTAGTGTGTTTTTATAGTTGACAAAAAGTGTGAAAAAGACACACCTCCATCGTCTTGTTAAAATAACTCAAAATTGTGTTCCAAAACATAGCTTTTTTTTGCGCCTATGCCTCTCATTCCTTCAAAGCTGTCACTCTGGAGAGTAATCCATATCTAATGGCAAATATGTTGTAATGCCTGTAGTAAATGCTTTGTATAATAACAGCTGAAGTCACATGAAATGTTTTGACAATTTTTTTGGTTCCTTTTCTGAACTTTGAATGTCTCTGGACCATTGCTGTATATGGAGAATGAGAAAATATCTTGAAAATATGGAGGATGGGAAAAGGGTGATGATGAGAAAACATCTAGAATACCTTCAATTGTGTTTTGAATATGCATGAAGTTCTCAGAGTGTTGGAAGTGACATAAGGGGATATTGAATAACAACATTGTCATTTTGGCATAAACTAATCCTTAAATTTTATTTATTTATTTTTTACCAGTTTTACCTGGACTCAATATCAATGTCAGTCAGATTCTCTAAAGAGTCCACTTCTCTTCCCAGTTTCCGTCTGACTTCTTGTCTCAATAACAACCTCAACTCCTCCAGGCAGTGTGTCGTCTGTTTAAAAAAACATTTTTTAGTCAATCATGTTGTTTTAAAGCTGAATTAATAAGGGTATTAAATAAGTGAAAACCAAAGACAGGCCACCTTGGCTGGGTCAGGGTCACAAAAGTCAAGCAGAGTGTCACAAAAGCAATAGCCCATTGATTTCAGGTCCAGTGTGCTGAAATGTGTTCCTTTCCTGTCTCCTACAAATGAAACAGCCATTATACACAAAGGTCGTTGTATTTTTTGGTCCTTATCTAGTCAAGAGTTACAATTTTATTTCTAGCCAAAAAAAATTATTGATCTTGTTTTAAAAACACAATACTATGCAAATGTAGCTCAATGAAGCAAAAACAATTTTCAAAATTGCCCAAAGACAAGAATGGGTGTTGCTCAATAGTTTTAGCACAACTTTCATGAAATGTTTTGATTCACTTCAAATGTTGACTACTGTATAGATGTATATAATGACAACTCTTAAAGTAGGAGGAATTCTCCTGTTTAGTACCTCTAGATTTAAGAACTCTAGATTTATTGTGTGATAACCTTATAACACAAAATAAGAAAAGCAAACTGTTTTAAAAAGCTAATAACAATCTAGTATTATGATTATTGCACTAAATACACTGCTTAAAATAAAAGTCATTAGATGTTTTTCTTTACTAAAGCCTAGGTTTTCTTATTTTAAGAAATCTATTACGTATACAGTTACTATCTTACTGCACTAGCTGATCATTTGACTTGTTTCTAGTGTGTATCTTTGTAAATAATTTATTTGTTTTTTGTATTTAGATGATTTTTTTGCAATGTAGTTAGCTAAAACTAAAACTATTAAAAAGATAAAGTATAAATAATAGATGATAAACTGTAAAGTTGCTTTGGAGACTGAAATTAATTAATAAATTAATTAATAAATAAATGCATAAACAACTGAAAAAATGTAGCCATAAGAAATCAAAAACTGCAAAAAAAAAAAAAAAAAAACTAAAGCTATGTAAAGGTTTTTATTTATTTTTTATTTAGAACTGTTATTGTCTTTTTTTTTGCATTTTTAATGAAGTTATGATTATAGACCTAATACTTTTTTCTAAATAGTTGTAGTTTGTCAAATATAAATAGTTTTAGTATTACTTTCTTTTTTAGTTTTATTTAGCATTTTCTTTGTATTTTAGCTTTAACTTATTCCATTATTTAACAAAAAAACATAATAAAACTATCAAAAGCATGTAACAATTTTTACAAAAATTTTTAAAAATATTTTTATACAAATAGAAATTTGGTTATTAAATATATATATATATATATATATATATATATATATACTTTTTATTATATATATATTTTTTTTTAATAAATAATTAATTAAGTTAAAGCTAAAATCGCTG
>CAIGQQ010004470.1:1517501-1547269 GCA_903798035.1 Danio albolineatus
ATATATATATATATATATATATATATATATCAGTCATCACCAATTCTAAAATACACTTAGAGTCAAATATTTATAATAACTTTAAGTATGCACCTAATGTTGAGCCTCCAAAGGTAGACTCCATTGTGTAGCTGTTTCTAATGCCTAGTCTCCACATGACGATGCGTCCGGTACCTTCTTTACTCTTGTGCATTTTGAACTTGCAGCTCCTGAAAGAAAACTAAACAAAAAAAGCATTAATCCAAAATTTGAATAGTGATTATAATCAAGATTTCTCCAACTAACCTTGTCTTTGGCGTTTTTGCTCATCATCAGTGGGAAAACGCGTTCTTGAAGACACTGCGAGGCATCTTTCCGTTCATTGCATCCGTACATGAACACGTTGTTTTTCCTGCTGTGACCATGGAAGTCACAGTAGACTACGACTTCTCTTTCAGCAAGCAACCTGTTGGATGAAATTAGCTGGGTATATGGGTCCAGTCACATGAATGAACAAAATCCATGCAGATTTCCCTCATGTGCAATCTGCTCACAAAATATCTTGTCTTTGCTTTGAAATGAGATTGTTTTGCTAACCCTTATGGCAGATTATTTTGTTTATTTTACAGACAAAATCACTTCATTTTGACTGAAAACAAGAAAAACTTGTTATATTTGTCTAGAAAAATCTGTCATCGGTCATTTGTTGATTTTATGTGCCGCTTTTTGCCAACAGACAGATAGGACGTGAGGCAACAACACAAACGGTTTTCATCAATGCTAGTTGTCAGCTTGGTTTGTCGGCTTGGTGTGTCCTGGGCTTTACTCACCGTTTCACCATGTTGCGAGTGTACCAAATACAAGGAAAAGAGTCACGCAGCATACTGCGGTAATTTCGGTTCAAATCGCGACCTGCGAGTGAACAGCGGTAGTTTCCAACAACCACACCATCAGGGTTCAGCATCGGAATAACCTGTGGCCAGTACATCTGTAAATCCAACTGTTTACATGACATGAAGCACTTGAAATAAAAATATATATAATTTTCCCTAAAACCCGTTCTCCACACAGTCCTTACACTCCTTCCCTCACCTTAAAGATGAAAGTATCCCTCAACAAATGAGCGTCAGGCAAGTCACTCAGCAGGAACTCCAGAAAGCCCTGCATCATCCAAGAGCCGTTGGTTTCTCCTGGGTGCACCCGTGCTGTCACAACAACAGCCCGTTTCGCTTTGCGTTCTGCTAAGCAGCTAGAAGGTGACGTTATAGTCAACACATATACTGCATTTCCTGCCAGGCTCCGACACAGCACCCGCAGTTTACAGTACGCTGCACGGACAGGGTCTGAGATGACTTCACGCAGGTAATGCTGTAGCTTTGTATATGTATAAGGGTAGCAGTGGGCCAAGTAGCAGGTGTCCCCATCATAAGGAAACTCTAGAGTCCAGGTGAGGGAGTACAGCGCTTTACCATCCTGTTCAATGTTGTTCTTGTAGTACCTGTAGAAGACATTGAGACAGTAGTTGATGCTGTTTGTTTTGTCAATTGTATAATTTAAAGCAATAGTTCATCTAAAAACATTAAATCTACTTAGCAATGTCTCACCCTCAAGTGCTTCTATAACTTAATGAGTTTCTTTTTTTATGATGAAAACATGTTGGTAACCAATAGCCATTGACATCTATGGTAGGTCAAATAAACTGAAAAAATATATATTTGCAGGTTGTTTAAACTACTTATTTAAATGAGTTAAAACAATACAATTCTTATGGTTTTTTAAAAGAACTAAAATTGTTTTATGTTTAATCCACTTAAACTTGTAAAAATGATTAAGTTAACTTAACTGATATGTGTTGGAACAACATGAAGGAATTGTGGTGAGTAAATGATGACAGAATCAAATTTTTAGGGTAAACCCTCCCTTTAATTCTTTTATTTACTTATTATTTTGTATGCTGAATCAAAGTTTTCACATTTTGCACTATGTTGTTTAAATAGCAAATCCATTTGCGCTACTTTGTAGACTCATGGTTGTGCCAGTCTATAAAGGAGGTGTGTTAAGGCACATTCTTG
This sequence comes from Danio albolineatus, assembly GCA_903798035.1. Taxonomy (NCBI): domain Eukaryota; kingdom Metazoa; phylum Chordata; class Actinopteri; order Cypriniformes; family Danionidae; genus Danio; species Danio albolineatus. The sequence continues at coordinate 1,519,553 of CAIGQQ010004470.1, forward strand.
GTGTGTTGCTAAACCGAAATAGACCACACGATTGACCAAGTAAAAGCTGGTCTAAAGTGAGCGCAGAGTGTGTTAATTATTTGCCTATGCAGGTTCAAACGCTTAATACACACAGGATGTACAGAAATACACAAATATCTTTACATATGAAAATAAAATAAAGAGTAAAAATGTTACAAAAATTATTATTTACTACATAAATATAAAAAACACTACCTTGTGCCTATGCCTTCATGTCTGAGGGGCTTTTTCTTTCAGTTTATTCATAGCAATTTGACTTTTTTATATAAAATTTGTATTATTAGCAGTATTATTTATTATATGCCTATTTTAATAAAACAAGTTTAGATTCGTCCACCTGTCGGGTTTTAAAGACATCTGCATCACCATATGTGGCATAAGAATAGGATGTGTGTTTGAATATAACTCAGTTGTTTGACCACATTTAGTAATTATTGTTCATTTATTCATTTGATAGAAATTAGAACTGAATTTAGAAATAGTTTTGAAACAAATCTTTGCGCTTAAAATTAAATATGTAGACTACTGGATGTTTCCTTATACACAAATGTAAAGGAGTAAAGTATAGAGTAAAAGTAAAGTAAAGAGAAAGTAAAGAGGCCGAATGGAGGAGGCTCGTTCTTTAATCCTCAAGCAGCTGGTCTGTTTTCTCGCCAATGAAGCATTCAGTTTTTCCACTAACAAAGTCTGCCTTGTAACTAGCAAATGCGCCATGGCGCAACACAATTGACCTTTAAAGATAATGGGAGATGAGACTCTGATTGGTTTAACGCACGCTATGGTCAAAACACACAAATATAATAAATTAGGAGAATGAGCGCCAACCCTGTTAGGTCATGCGCTGTGGCGCAAAGTGTATTTTTTTGTCCTTAAAATAACAAAAGTGGATTCAGACACTTTTAATGCTTTTGCGCCATGCACTTTAGATCTCAAAAAAAGATAAGCTACTTATCAAAAATATCTAATAAAAGATATTATGTATATATCTATAGATATTATAGATATTATATTATCTATTAAAAATACCTCTAGCAACCAGCAAGAAAATAGTAACTTGAAAGTGGAATTTATTTTCTTCTTTTTTTGTTAGGCCAGGTATACCCTATAACAATTCAGAAGTTTAGATACAGGGGATAATCACCAAAATTAGTGTTAATTATTGAAAGAAATTACATCTAAAATTGTGTTTTACATGTCATAATCTACTGGGGTTTTTTTAAACAAATTCATATTATACCAAAGACCTGATATTTTATTTTACTTTTTTTTTTTTTTAATAAACTACTGTTGAAAAACATTGAGGAATCACTGTGTCTCACCTAATATTGCTTCCTGTTCGCTTCCATCCTTCTCCCTTCAGCCAGGCAGTTTTTTCAGAGTAGAGAAGTGGGCACATACCGGCACCATACAGACTGCTGGCCTTCATCAAGTTGATGATGGTGAAGCGATAGGTGACGCCTGATCTCATGTTCCTCACTCGAAAGTAGAACCACTGAGTGTGCTTAGTAGTGTACAAGTCGGTCCGCAAAGTCAGCTCATAGTCATACTGACCACTGGAAGACAGATGAGACAGTGCTTTACTATATATTAAATCAATATATAAAGCCTATAAATCCACCTTTTTCCTACGACCAGTGTTTGGGTAAGATACTTCAATAAAGTAATTAATTACGAATTGCATCATTAAACTTGTATTTAAATTACTTCTGAAAAATAATCTGAAAAATTTAATTAAAAGAAATTAAATAAAGTCACTCAAAAGAGCTATGCTTGCAAAATGAATATATTAAGCACAACAAATAATATTAAAGTCTGCGTGAAATCAAATGCACACTGTTTCATTTTATTGTTCACAATGTTTTCATAAAGTGAATAATTTATCCGTGCAAGTGGCGATCTGTAAAAAAAAAATAGCTTGTTTTGGTAATCTTCAATCAAAGCCTGACCATCTGCTTCCACGTTTGGATTGGCGCTCCTTCTGTTGACGTCAACTTGAGGACTTCCATAGGAACTCTATATCAATAACCTTAACCATGCCCATATTACCTATAATTTGCTAAAAGAAATTTAGCCTGGTAAAGGCTAGAACGGATATACGGCCGGTCGGAAGTGTGATATGCACATTAATATAGCAGCATTTTTTTAAGAAACTGTATAACAATAATTAATATTTTACAGTACTGTGAGTTTAAGGTTGAGGTGGGGGTAGGCATTAAAAAATACAATTTATTGGGCAATTTAATAGATAAAATAAATAATCCTGGGTACAACTACTGCTTTTAGGTTACTGTGATGGTTGGGTTTAGGGTTGGGGTGGGGGTAGACGATAATAAAATATAATAAATGGGAAATTTAACTTCCAGTCACAAACGTATCCGTTTCAGTTAGAAGTACATGAACATATTAAAGAAGTCTTTGCAACTTCCGGTTCACGATAACTTTAAGCTTTAAGCTTAACGTTATTGTCATGTTTCAGTTTTCTAAAATGAAAGTGCACAAAATGTGGATACTGTGAAAAAACATAACTATTTGTGACAAAAAAGCTGTGACTCACACTTGTACTGCTTTTTGCAGGTTTCCGCATTCAAAACGGGACTCAAATGCTAGCGTAGGCTCCTTCTGATTGTTGGCACAGGACGTGGCACTTTTAATGGGTCCTCTGCTTCCACCCACACGAGAGTAGGTGAAGTAGGATGCTTTGGTGGCTAAAATGAGAAGATATAATTTTTATATAATATATATTTATTATATAAATATATATTTAATCTAAAAATAAAATATAGAGGTTTATACACCCAAAATCATTTTTAATATAATATTCTTACCTGGGTCTATGCAGTAGACAGTGTTTCCTCTCACTTCACCTACTGGCATAGGAGTTTGCTCATTACCTGTTGGCTGATAGAACGTCTCTGGTTCTGAGGGGTCCCATTCTGATTTTTTAAACACAAAAAACAGGTGAAATTTTGAAAGGCTTGAATTATTAAAAACTTTTTTTTTTTTTAAATATCAACTCTGTTTCACCACATAACACATATTCCTGGTATAAAAACATTAATCTGATATTTTAAAAATCTCAAAAATACTGTCATTAATAAAACATTAAATGTAATTTTGTAAAATGCACCTTCATCTACTTGTGTGGGTGTAAAAAATTATTTCTTAAATATTTCTAAAATATTATTTTTTTTTTACTTTAGCAGATGTAAAACTTGCATTATACCTAAAAAACATCAAATAAAATTTCACATAAAAGTAGCAATAATTGCAGAGAAAGATTCAAATTAGAGCAAACGAGGGAAAATATTACAAAACAAAAAAATCAGACCAGCAGTGCAATCCAAAAAACAGAAAACAAAGACTTGAAAAAATAATATACAAGCTGTAAGTCTGTGTGTACCAAAACCTTCAAAATCAAACAAACATATACAGACAATTGGTTGTATTATATGTATATATATATATACATAAAATTGCCAATATGATGAAAACCAATAAAAGGGGGTCAAATTTTGTACAAATTACTTATTAATGGCAAAACTATTTTTAAAAAATTTTAGTCCATAAACATCAAAAATATAATTGACACATGAAGCTCCATTGTCTTGTCATAAAAAAGATTAAGAGATAAATCACATCAATATTCTGTATAGTTTAAACAGCTTAAAACTTAAGAATTATTATTTTCAAAAAATAACAAAACTTTTTTTTTTACACAAATTTATAAATTGCAAATTAATTTGATTCACACCATGACACTTGAGCAATCTTACTTTGTCATAAAATTGAGGGATCGTCCACATATCTTTTCTTTCTGATGTTTTCTTGGTTTTTTATTCTGTGTGTTACTCAGGTGATTGATTTGACATATGTAACTTCTCAAATATGAACTAAAACTACTTTAAAGTACAGTCCACCCTAAACAAATAAAAATCCTGTCATTATTTACTCACCCTTGACTTGTTCCTAAACAGTTTGAGTTTTTTTGTTGTTGTTTTGTTAAATATATATGAAGATATATATGAAGATATTTCAAAGAATGTTGAAAACCTGTAACAATTGGCATCCGCAGTACAAACAAACAAATACTATGGAAGCCAATGGTTACCAGTTTCCAACAGTCTTCGAAAATATCTTATAACGGTTTGAGCAAATGATAAGAAAAAAATTATATTTGGATGAACTATTTCTTTAAGAGGATTATTTTATTTTCGTTATTAATTCACTTCAAAGTAAAGGTGATATTTCTCACAATGAATATTGTTGAATGATTGAACATTAAATAATTGATGACGTAAATGTGTGATTAACGATTTAATAAGAGGGTGGAAGAAGAAATGGGCTTACACACTGAGGAAGGCGTTTGAGCGAAACATTTTTGTTTCATTTTTGGGTTTTGTTTACCAAAAGAATTTAAAATTTATTTAAAAAAAACGTCAAAATGAATATATTTAAATGAGAGTGGATCACTAGACTACTTGAATCAATTCACAACTTTAAAACATAAAATTTCATCATCAAAGAGTCTATTTGAATATTCAGTCTTCCCACTAATCACTAAAACTGACAATGAACCCATTTGATAAGCCTGTTATGACGTGTGACTTAAATCCTTGAAAGTTTTTAATATTTTGATTTTTAAAAAAAACATATGAACATTTATATATATTTATGTATGTAGTATATCATCTTTGCTTCAAATCACAAAAAAATGAATTACTGCTTGTGCAAGGTGTTTCTAATGCATCGTCTATGGGAAAGGACAGTGAATTTAACGTTATTCTCTCCTCTGGCTGCCATCATCAGCCTTACACATTTTTTTTTCCTTTTTCTGAAAGTCTTTATAACATCATCGTGGAGTTATTCTTTTATTAATTGAGCAAATAAGTTTGTAAAAAAATTATTTGTTGTATTCTCCCATTCACTGCGGTTTCCGCTACTGAGAACCCCGGAAAAGTGAAAGGGGTCTATATAATGTATTAATTAGTGATGTAACGATTCACTGTGAGTCGATTGAAAATTGATTCAACTATGTGACGATTCAAATCGCTTTACCTCCACAACAGCGGCGAGCAAGAGGAGGGGCAGCAGAGTAAAATGACAGGGGTGAAGTGCGCAAAACAAAACACAAACTGTGTGCAAATACTGCAAAAAGACGTTTACTTACGCTAACAGATCAATGAATATGATGCACATAAACCATCAGCACAGTGAAAAACTACTGTCACAGACATCTATACGCAAAAAACTAATAATAAGCCAAACCACACGGACCGGATGATTTGCAGCTCCGCTTACTCCGATGAGTGCTACGAAGATCACACAGTGCATAACTATGTTACAGAGCCAGGTATTAGGTTATTTTTATCCTCTCCTAATGAATTATACTAATTAATTATACAAGTAATATTAATTATTCACCTTCATAATCATGTTTAACCCCTGTCTCTAACCTACTATATAAATAGTAATTTTATAATCAGTATTATTTATGCCAGTGGCCAGTCCTCTGGATCAGAGGGCCTATTGACCACCTCTGTACACACTGCTCTCTGGTTTAGGAAAGGCTTACCTCTCCACACCAGCCATCTCAATCCCCAGTGAAAGTTTTTTCATCAGCAGGTAAAATTGTAAATGTGCGAAGACCTCTGCTTATGCCAGAAAACATAGATATGCTGGAATTTCTTTTTAAAAATGTAAAATCCAAGCACAGTCACAGTTTAAGTTTGTTTATATTAATGAGTCTTTTTTTAGCTTGTATTATTATTTTTTTATTATTTATTTGTCTTTAAAATAGAAATTTGGTTATGTCAGAAAATATTTAATTTTTCATAAACTGTTCAGAATTTTTAAAAAAATAAATAAAAGGGCTCTTCACTTTAAATCTGTTTTAAATAATTTAGTTAAAAAATCGTGACTAAATCGTGAATCGTGAGATTAGTATCTTGAATCGTATCGAATCGTGAGTCAGGCGAATCGTTACATCCCTGGTATTAATCATTTGAACAAGAAAAGCCATAATACCAATATGCTGGATTTTGTCACAGATTACATCACACTCTATGGGCCAGCGAACACCCTGGAACGGACAGGAGGTAGATGGGATTGTGAAGAGGTCCAAAGGGTCCCTTAGACGTGGAATAGGACGCTCCCCATCAAAGTCAAACACAAGCTGCCGGGTCCTGAGTGCTTTGTTTAAACTGAAAAGGTCTGGAAAATAAATAAATAAATAAAAGACAGACATATTATTACATTTTAATTCCTCAGCCAGCAAACAGGCTGTAGTTAAAAGATATACGAGGAGCATTTGTTGCAGCCGGGTTGTAACAAGACGCACAATTAATTCACTGGTACATGTTCCCTAAAACTATTATGTGTTCTTACAGTCTGAATCTTTTATAAAGGCAATGAATTTCAAATGGGAACTAGCTACTTAGACCCAAGTGTTAAGTTTCGGATGACAACTTGACAAATGAGAGGAATGCTATAATTAAGGTGGCACTGCTAATTATTTTACTCATAATGCTGCATCTTTACTTGAACTCTATTTTGTCTCAAAAGCTGGAATATTAGCTTAAATAGGTGTTAAAATTTTTGACCCTAAAATGGTCTTTAAAAAATTAAAAACTGCTTTTATTCTAGCCGAAATATAACAAATAAGACTTTCTCCAGAAGAAACAATATTATCAGACATACTGTGAAAATTTCCTTGCTGACATAATTTGGGAAATATAAAAAAAATAATAATAAATTCGAAAGGGGGCTAATAATTCTGACTTTAACTGTATGTATATATGTATATATACAAACTATGCAAATATATTACAAAAAATGTGTGTGTATGTATACATGAACAAAATTTTACAATATAAGTCATCTCATATATATATATATACTTAGAATGCCAGGGTAAATGTTTAATTAAGAATGAAGAAATATAAAATCTGTAATAATGAAATATAAAGCATTTAAACCAATATTGTGGACTGTAAGATAAGACTTTTTATTTCGCCCATACAATATACAGTATATTGTCATATTGCAGTCCTACTGTAACAATTCTAAACATGCGACAGTCTGGAGCAAGAGCTTCCTGTTGCATGATATTGTATATGTAGGCTCAAACTCTCATGAAAGTTGATACTGTTGCTTTATGACTTTTCATATAGGTTGCAGCATCCGGGTTAAGCAGTATCAGTTTCATAAACACTTCTCATTTTCTTGTGTATGTTTTTTTTTTTTTTACTTTTATAGTACTATTTTAGCCATCACTCGAGCGAACACAGTTATTTTTCACAGTCATGCTGCTTCTCGATTCTAAAACTATATTTGCATGAATACTGGGCCATCCTAATTGTCGAACCCTGCTTTTAAGAAAATGTCAAAGTTATTTTCAACCAGCCAGAGTGGCTAGTGGCAGTGTCGGTCTAACCCACCACAGCGGAAATCTACCCACATTTGGCAGGTTAACGGGTGTTAATGTAAAGCCCTGGTCATCACCATGGACCACAGTTTTAACTAGAAATCGGTTTTAGGTGAATATTACTTTGATATTTATATTCTGGTATAATATTTATATCCTGAGCTGTGCAATAAGAATGAAAAACAAAGTCTGTTGTGTCATGCTATGCTCTGTCATTTATTTTGTGGTGTCAAAAAATACATTGTTTATGGTAATATTTCTTTATTATTTGACTGGCTGTAATCTTACACACCACCATGAGGTGATAATATTTAGCATTTTTACATATTGTATGTTGGTCATTAGTTTTTAAAAAGTGAATTATTAGTGCATAGTTGAATACTGTGAGCCTCAATCACCAATGTTTTCTCATTCCCATTTAAATCCTTTGAGTGTAAAATGGCTGTGAGATAAAGCCCATTTAGAACAAATGCAAGGGATCATTAATGTGCAAGCCCCAGTGTTCGATAGGCCATTTTTCCAGGGAGATTATACCAAGTATATTTTACATTACGTGTAACATTTTACATGCGTGTGTGTGTAAGAGTACGACAATGACATGAGTTGTGGGCTGTCATTGCAGAGCTCGTTAATATTCATGACAGTTAAAAAAAAATGGTAAAAACCGAGCTTTTCTCAAGCTGAGCATTTGTTTTCTGTTGTTATCAATGCTAGCATCGTGTTTTTTGAGCACCTGCAGCATATCGAGGTGATCGTCTACGTTTTTTTAAAGCGTTGCAAGTTGACATACGCAGCCTTACCTAAGCAAAATAACCTCTATGTAGATATCAGACAACAATTTATGCCCTGCAATTAATGGACCTATGGCACCTTTAACATTTCTTTTATCTTTCTACATTCAAACATTTACACTGATGTTCAAAAATGACAAATAAAGTGAGAAAAATAATTACCTATGAATGAATACATGTTGAGTATTAATATTATTTTTCATGTGGTTAATATACTGTATATAAATTATTCATCTATTAAATTTACAGAAAAGACCCTAAACCATGATATGTATGTCCATTTACCAGGATGTATGACATATTATGATATGAGATTTTTGTCAAGGTGCCACGGAGGCGTAGTGGGTAACACATTCGCCTCACAGCAAGAAGGTCGCTGGTTCGAGCCACGGCTGGGTCAGTTGGTATTTCTGTGTGGAGTTTGCATGTTCTCCCCGTGGTTGTGTGGGTTTCCTCCGGGTGCTCCGGTTTCCCCAACAAGTCCAAAGACATGTGGTATAGGTGAATTGGGCAGGCCAGATTGTCTGTAGTGTATGAGCGTGAATGAGTGTGTATGGATGTTTCCCAGAGATGAGTTGCAGCTGGAAAGACATCCGCTGCGTAAAACATATGCTGGATAAGTTGGCGGTTCATTCTGCTGTGGCGACCCCAGATTAATAAAGGGACTAAGCCGAAAAGAAAATGAATGCATTTTTGTCAAATCGCCCAGCCCTGTTATGCAGTATACAACAACATACAAAATATTAAATGCTATGTCAGCTAAATTCAAATATTCAAGCTGATGAGACAAAACAGAGTTGATGTAAAGATACAGTATATTGTCAAATATTGTAACAAATGTGATATTTTTTTAGATCGTCTAGCCCTATTTTGATGATTGTACTTTACTGTACTTCTACTATATTGCATTTTCGAATCAAATTCCATCAATCAAATTCAAATAGATCCTCAACTGAGACAGAGTTTAACATATTTACTTGAACATGGCTTGGATTCCTCTGGTTCCTCTTCTAAATTGGAGTCATTGCTTTCAGATGGAGACGATGAGTTAATCATGTCTGAGGCAGTAGAATCTTGGTTCCCCTCCCATTCTCTTTTGATGGGAATGCCTGAGCTGTTGTCTGCATTAATAAGCAAATCATTTACAAAAGTTAACCAGGGTTTTACTACAAATTAAGCGAAAATAAATAAATAAATTAACCAACAATTAACTTGACACACTAACAATAGTTTAACCGTGGTATATTTACAGTAAAACTGTGGTTACGAATGGTAACCAATACACAAAACAGCAATGATTACTTTACTTTTACTATTATATAACTTTTAAGGGAAGGTTTCTTAAAAGACAATATTTTTAAAAAGGAAAATTCACCCAAAAATGAAGATTTATTTACCCAAGTGGTTCCAAACCTTTATGATTTTTTTATTATTATTAACTTTTATGAACAAATTTTGAAGGAAGCTGGAAAAAAAAAGCTGACAGGCAACCTGTAACCATTGACATCAATAGTAGGGAAAACATATATTATGAAAGTCAATAGTTACCGGTTTCCAGCTTTCTTCAAAATATCTTCTTTTAGGTTCAGCACAAGAAAGAAACTCAAATAGATTTGTGACAAGAGAAGGATGAGTAAATGATGGCTGAATTTTCCGTTTTAGGTGAACTACATCTTTAAAAATGAAGTTAGTACACAATGAGACTGAAATTTGAGATAAAATTAAAAAGAAATGATACAATTTAGTCAAGATTGTGACCAACTTAATTACTATAAACATTAGTATTATTACGCTATAAGCGCTCTCAGAAAGGTCCATTGTTAATGTTAAAAAGGTGGCTTTCTAACATTAACATAATTTAAACCAGTCAAATGAGGTAAAACCATACAGAAGTGGAGCTTACCTGAGAGGAATCCATAATGCTGAAGATGCAGCAAAAGTAATCTCTCATAAGGATCGTCTGCTTTCTTCTTTTCGACGCGAAAAGAGAACATTACAGTGAGTTTAAACACAAGCAATAGGGCAGAAGGTTAAAAGTCATTGACTATCAATGTTCTGGTATGTTAAACAACACGGTAATGTAATATTAGACTGTAACCGTAGAGTGCTAAAGGCAGCAGCAAATTTTGTGGCATTACTAACCTGCATTCCCGTAACCTCAAGAGCGACTGCACGCAAGTCATGAAGTCATTGTAAACAACGCCAAATTACCTTACACTTTACAAGAGCCTGGAAAAAAAGATATCGAGTAACACCGCTGCTCAGTTAAGAGCACTTTGCTTTAAACCAATAAGAAGGCTGCATAATGTTCCAAACTGTTTTTTAAAGAGGTTAACATGTTACTGGTAGCCTGCTAAATAAGTACACTTTTTAAAAAGGAAATCTCTTCGTTATAATTATTGTTCAGGCGCCATTTGTGTCACGGTTGCCATGGACACGACGCATGTTTCCTGTAGGAAGCACGCAGAAAAGAACAGACGTCTTAGTATATGACCGATAATTTCAGCGTGCGTTAATTCAGTGTTTTTACAAAAATCACTAATTTGTACATTTAAAATGGAGAAAATTCGGGCTAACGTAACGTTATTAGGTCAGAATAACAAACTTTTCATTTGTTGTGATTGAAAATCATAGTTGTTCAGTCAAATATTGGTTTATTAACTCATATATTAAAATATTGTATGTTGTCTAAAATAAGTCCTCTAAATTAAATATATATATATAAATATTTAATTAAAAATATATATATCTTACTCAAATACAAGTATTTTAATGCATTGAAATGGCTTAAATCATGAAATTTCTATTTTAGTTTATGTTTCACTGATTTTATTGGGTATTCTAGTACATTAAACATGTCAACTTAAATAAACATTTCTAGTGTTAATTTAGTTAGATTTTTATTTATTTATTCATTTAAGTCCCATTGAGATACGATATCTCTTCTACTAGGGAGTCCTGGTTATTTTGTCAGTGTTATTTACTTTTTCTTTAAGGGACAGCATTTTATTGCAGCATTAATTGCATGATTTAATAATTTTTTAAAAAGTAAAGTGTCTAATAATAATAATAATAATAATAATAATACATTTTATTAGTGATACACTTTTCTTAAACTCAAAGCGCTACAGAACAATAGAACGTATATATATATATATATATATATATATATATATATATATATATATATTCAGTAGGATTTTTAAATGCTTTAAAATAAGCTTATCCAGCTCACCAAAGTTGCATTTATTTAAGTAATAATTTCATTTGAAACTACAAGCAATAATGAAGCAGTCATTAAAATTTTTGATATTATAATAATTAAAGGAACCTTTATCGTTTTAATGTAAAAACAGTAATAATAAAATAAAAAAACGTTCAAACTATGTTGTATTTCTACTTTTTTCCCCAAATGTTCTCACTCTTGCACACTCTTGCACACTCTACCTACCTCTACTCTGATCACTGGCAGACTGCGGTCACTAAAATCTGTGATTGTGAACAGCAAGAAAACATCTAAAACTGTTCACTAGTCGATTTTTTGACAATATGGCGCTAGGGAGGGTCTGAAAAGTCGCTCAATTGTTACTGGCTGGCAGTGTCGTTGATTGAACTGAAGCACTCACACCTCAAACATCTGCAGTACGGACATAACATTCCATTATTCATGGGGCCCCCAGTTTTGAAAAGAAGTAATAATGCTCAAATCTTAAGTTTTAAGCCAGATTTTTACAACATATGATAGAAAATGTATAAAAGAGCTGTATGATTAATATAGAGTTCTTGGCATTGGTTGGGGCCCCCTAATTCCCAGAGGTCCTAGGCGGCTGCCTACCTCACTTATTGGTTAAGTCTACCTCTGAACATGACCAAGTAATTTGACTGTCTTATCTGTACACAATGACACAAGAGCTTATCATTCTGACAGCACTGACATCTTGACACAGAAATTTAGTTTTGACAGATGAATTAAGGATTGAGCAAGACACTGGCTTTAGCAGGTAATCCCTGGTGTTTCCCTATTTGTACGTGTCGTTTTGAGAAATGCACTTATTGTTTTGCAAATTTCAATTCTAATCTGAGAAACATACTAAAGCAATTGAGAAAAACTGTAATAACAGCTTTCTGAAAGTGAAATTTTTACATTTAAGAGTACAAATTTTCCAAAACGTTAAAGTACATAGAAAAAGGCCCTTATACAAAATATTTGTGGAAAAGAGTTTATTATCTACAGTGTAGAAAAAAAGTTCAATGGCTTATCAATGCCCAGTTCAGAAAACATTTACACTGAACGTCACAATTTAAAAGACATACTGTATTTAGTGAACCATAGCCATTATTGAAGAGAAAAAAAGCTGTTACAATTATCCAGTTGACTCTCCCAGAATATCATTGATGTGGGAGATAATTAGCTCACATATGAAGTAAACTTTAAAGTGCGATTGAGTGGCCAACATGGAAGTCTGAACTATGAATTTGGAAGCATGCCTGTTAACAGCGGTCAACTGATCTGGTACAAGATTGATCTCTCTGTTTGTATAAAAAGGTAAATTAAGCATGGTGTATTAAAATATGTAAAGCACTGCCTGATGTCACTCGTGACAGTATTGAGCTCACTGCTCGCATGTACAAAATGTAGGAGAAACTGAAGTAATGGACAGTCCTTTAATACTGTTTTCATTACGGTTTAATTTAAAGATAAATCGTGTACAGTTTCTGTAGTTGGAGTTACTTAAAAAAAAATCTGTACATATTGTAACTGGTTTCAGGTTCACTGCACCAACATCTGGACATTAAAGGCTGCTAAATGCAAAATCATTTACAACAACCCCTAACAAAGTATATCTTCAGTCACAAGATGATGCTTTTGAACTGATCAGAATGGAGTTGGCCTAAAATAGGCTCCGATGGGCAATGTGTCCGTATAAAAAAAGAAAAAAGAAATAGAAACATTCGTTCAAATTTGTCCTCTTAAGATTGGTAAGAGTGACACGACAGCACTGAATGCAGTTCAGTCCAGCCCCGCCAGAGGCTCTCGATTAGTGTTTCCAGGACCAATGTTATGAACTCTGCATCATCTTTCTTTTCTTTAACAATCTTTCCCTCCAGTCGTCAGGCAGCACTTCAAAGTTTGCGTTCTTCCCAGCCTTCCCCCTGCAAATCAAGATAAAAATGACATTAACAACTGGCATCTTCTATCAAATATAAACAATCTTGGCTTCTTTCGACTTACGTTGCGAGCTGTTGTTGTTTCCATTCTTCGATGCGTCTGCTGTTCAGCTGTTCTCGATCTTCATCACTTGAACTAGACTTTTCCTCCTCATCAAGCTCTTTCTGAATGCTTTGCCACTTCTTTACAAGGGATGGCATCTTTGTCTTGCTCTTCTTTGCCTTTAGGAAAATAAAGTGACAGCTAATGACTTCCCATGAATTTTTTTATATGTTTTAACAGTCAAAACCCTAATATCAAAGAAAAACAACACACACACACGGTGATGTAAACTAAAACACAAAAAAAACTAATTATTTTTAGACAAAACCCTCATATCAAAGAAATACAAACACACACACACACACACACAGTGATGTAAACTAAAACACAAAAAACTAAATATTTTTAGACAAAACCCTCATAATCAAAGAAATACAAACACACACACACACAGTGATGTAAACTAAAACACAAAAAAACTAAATATTTTTAGACAAAACCCTCATATCAAAGAAATACAAAACACACAATGTGATAAACTAAAACACAAACACAAAAAACACCCCACTGAAACACACAAAAAAACTAAAAACAAAACCCCCACAAAGCACCATTCCAAAATAAAATCTTTAAAAATAGAACACAACAAAAATAAACAAATAGTTTACCACAAAAAAACAACAATCTACAAAAGAGAAAAGTAAAAACATAACCAGTTAAAAAAATAAAGATAATAAAAACAAAAACAAAGCACCCTTAAAAGAAAATCTCAAAACAGCACACAGAGAAAAACAACAAAGAAAAAACACAAAACACACAGCAAAACATAATAGAAATAAATCAATTTAAACAAAGCCCACCCCTAGAAAACAAGAAAACTAAAAAAACATGACAAAAAAAAAAAACTCATAGCTCTCCCTGTCCCAAATTAAGACATAAGTTAAAAGCAACATCAACAACAGAAAACCACAGAAACGCACCTTCTCTTTCTTTAGTTTCTTTGTTTTATCAGTGGGGACTTTGCTTATTGGTTCCAGGGGAATGGGAGGCTGTGAAACAGGAGGTGGTGGTTGTGGCGGCGGCAGGGCTGGCATTGGTGGAACTATGGTCTCTGTAGGCAGAGGAGGCGCGATGGCCGCTGTCATCCCCCAATAAGCACTTCCTACTAGAAGTGGAGCTGTGAAAGAGAAAAATACTTGATCAACAACCTCTTCGCCTACACCCTGAGGCTTTTTAAAAGGTAATGATAACATGTACAAAGTCAGTTTATCCTCACCAGGCGTGGCAATGGTCTGAGTGTAAAGAATGGGGCTGCTGCCGATGGTGGCCATGCTGGGCAGTGGGATGGAGCCCATGGCCTTGCGTTTCTGGGCTCTAGCAGCAAGTCCCAAAGCCGCAGCCTCAGCAGCCTGAGGAAAAAAAAACATTAAAATATTACGCCTTACTTTGGATTAATTGTTGATAATGCTTTAAATAAATACACCTTAATCCATGGTCACTTTAGCAAGAATGTCAATAACATGCATAGTTTTGAAGCACAATGTGTTTGAAAAAACGTATGTATATTTATATAATCTCTGCATCAAATTACCAACAACGAATTAATGCTTATGGAAGGGGTTTCTAACGCAGTGTCTATGGGCAGGACAGTAAACTTGATGTTCTCTTTTCTGGCTGCCATTATTAGTCTCACAATTTTTTTTCCTCTTTCTGAAAGTCCTGATAACACTATCATTGCCTTTTTTTCCTTTTACCATTTGAGCAAATATGATTGTAAAAGGGTTTGTACTCTCTCTCATTCACTGTACTTCAAGTTTACCAAACTATGAATACGTACACTAATGAGACACCCAAAAATGTGAAAAGGGTCCATTAAAAACAGAACGGGGCATAAGTTTTCTATCCAGGGTTGCCATGTTGTGGACAGCATAATCAAAAATGACTGATTATTAGGGATGCGCTGAATGTACAGTGTTCAGCATGCTAGTTTCGCTCCCTCCAGGCATTGGCGGTCTGAAGCAGCTTTCACACTGGATGTGGAAAGCACTGCACTGTAAGAATGGCTATATCTCTCCATGATAATAAACCCTGAGAATTGTTATGGAATTCCACGAGACAAGACCACGAGAATGGTCAGGCACTAAAACAATGAACTGGCTAATCTGAGAAGAAGATCAGGAGACCAAAACCAAGATCAAAGCAGATCATTTACATTCCACATAAAATGCTCAAGGTTTTAATATGGTGTATCTTGTAGCTTTATATTCATGTTTGGTATCATTTTAAATGTCTCTGTGTGAGTGGTAAAGTGGTCTTAAGGTCACTGTAATATTTCACTTGCATTTGTTGATTTGGTTTTGCCTTTTATGAAATCTCTGCCAGATGCTCCCCCCTCCAGAGATGATTAACACATCAAATACACTAGGCAAGGGTCACTGTGACGCCCTGTTGGGTATATAAGGTAAAGATGTGGTGTAGGCCAGTGGAACTTTGTAGCCAGGAGACCCCGTTGCAATGTATAAGCCTCTGAGCTCTGCATCAGAGCTTATATGTTGCATTGTCTTTCTACATGGTCAGGTATTAATCTTTAACTTTTAATCTATCTTGGAATAACTGATGTTGTACAATCTAAATTGGCTTATCTTGTGCAATTATGTGAATTGGAATGGAAAATCTTTGCCTGACAAATGTAAAATTCTTGTTTAAACTTTAATATCTCCTGACAATCACTGACTTAGTATGATATAATCTAGTAGCTAAATCAAACTATCTTTATGTGTGAGCCTTCAAATTATAATAAATTGGAGTCAGATTAAATTCGGAGTTGGAAACGAATTAAATACGTTTTCATAAGTAAAAGTATTTCTTTTCACATGTGCTAAAAGGCTTACATGCATTTAACCTTCACCCATACTGTTAGCTCCATCATAGGACCAACAGATGGAACCTTACAGCACTATGAAACCAATTTATTTCAATGGCTTGTGGCCGTTTGTTGCTGCACCGTGCAAAGCGCAAGATTTTCAAAATAGTTCAATATTCTGCTCTCTGTTGATATTCAGCTCATGTACATGTATACTTATCTATGTGTGAACTGAAGATGCTTACAGGAAAAGCAAAGTTAAAGTCAAATAATGCACCAACAGCACAGCTCTATGTATTTTACATATTGCTGGTGCTTCAGTAGCTCTACTCTGCTGTTATAGCAGATTTACAATAGTACATGTCATTCAGTTTTATCAGTTTTTTTCAGTATTGTTCTATCATTATAATTCTATCAATAGTGTTTCTTTCAGACTGGGATCAGCAGCAGACTCTATAAACACCCTGAAATAAATCCAAAATGTATTTGAAACTGAGAAATCCATCCAGGCGTACAAAGATTTTGAGTACAGATGCTTTTTTCAAAAGAAAGTTTACATTTCCATTTTTACATTTCGCCAGACGCTCTTGTCCAATTGAGGAGGTATTCAGCGATTCAACAAGAAGAGGCTAAACATACACAACACAGCGATAGTTATTCAAAGTAACTTGTTTGTGCTCAGAGAAATTAGTTTTTAATTTAGAGAACTCAGAGAATTTAAATTGTGGCAAATCATGACATATTCACAAAGTAATAGGTTTAATGCATTTACATGGCAGATTTCATTTTTTCCAGTTTAAAGAAAGGTTTATTCCATTGTTTTGTCCAATTGAGCTGTTTATATGGAGAGTTTTCATTCAGACTGAACTTTAGTTTTAAACCGATTTGTAATGAGATCATTAATCCATTTTTTCTAAACAACTTGTCAGTGTCAGTGCCACCACTCTCAAAAGTAAAAGCTAATTTTATCTATGTGAGGTATGGAAAGACAGAAGCTATGAGCCTTCAGCACATCATAGACATTCATAAACAAATGTTGGCCTTTTTGCATCATCCAGACTGTCCATAATATGCACATTCTACCAAAATTTGTGGAAAATATAACTGTAATAAAACTGTAAAGAAAATTTGTCAGCAAAATTCACTCATCTGGTCACGCTAGTAAAAATGTGCCACTAAAGTAGACATCTTGCATTATTAAGGTTAACAATTACTTGACTATTTCAGTGTCAATCAAACAAGGATTTATAATCAGAATTTATGGAAATTGACATTCCTGGACTGCGCCTAAGAAAATTAAAGCTAAGCAACTTTTACTTTTAAGACAAACATTTTTAAAGTGACCTTGAACTCTTCTGTTCCAGGAGCTGGAGGCTCCGACTCCTCATCCTCCATCTCCACTTCCTCGATCTCTCCGTCATCCTCAAGGGGTGGTGGAGGTGGTGGAGGAGGAGATTCAGGGGGTGGAGGGGGTGGTGGTGGTTGTTCTGTAGGTGGAGGAGGGGGGTGCTCTGGAGGAAGTGGAGGCAGTGGTGGCTGAGGAGGCTGGGGAACCATCCAATAAGACTGCACATCTCCTAAGAAAGTTCAAAAATAAATAAATAAATAATAATCATTATTCATGTCAAATGTTTTACAATAACAATTTAACCCTTTGCCACAATTTACCCCTATAAATGACAGTACAATACAGTTCAGGCCACTTTTTTTATGAATTAAAACAATGTGTATTCTTTTTTTATTTTCTACTGACTAAGCAGAATTTTTGTTTTATTATGGACTTGGATAAACATTAATATTATTGCACAAAAAAACATCATATTCTGATATCCATAAATTATCACACATTATTATTATTTTTTATTATTATATTATATTAATTTTGCAACAAAAAAAAGAAGCCAACAAAAAAGAAAGCCTGTTAAAGGGATAATTAAACAAAAAAACAAATGTTCTGCCCACATTTACTCATCGCCCACTTATTTCAATGCAGGATAAACAAATACAATGGTCAGTGGTTTCCAGCATTCAAAATATTTTCTTTTGTGTTCGACAGACAAAAAAACTGGATAGGAACAAGTCAAAAGTAACAGATGGCATGAAATAACGTGTTTTAATGGGTTTATTTAAAGAAAATTAGTACTTTGTGTACCAAGACTGAACAGAAAATTAAGTTGCCATTTTCTAGATCACTATGGCTATCAATGTTCTCATTCTAGTGTAATATAATCAAGAAGCTTTGCTGCCATACCATGGCTGTAGCAGGAGCAAGGGTATTATGCAACACTTGAAAATAGTCCCTAGTTAGGTAACAGCTGTGTAATACGCAATTCTATGTGCAGATGAATTGCTATAAATTGGAAAAACCTCAAAACTCTTAAATTTTTTAAGCGAGATGCTAATGGTCTAATCAGATTCAATGATTTATGCTAAGCTAATCTAAAAGTGTTCCCGACAGTGCCAGAGATCAGCTGAATGGATAAAAAAATATATATATAATTCTACTATTTAGAGCAGTGTTCACTTAAAAGTGTATTCAACACAAGCCTTACCTGTTACAGCACCAGTGGTTTCTGCAGATGGTTGGCTACTGTCTCCGGGCGCAGCTCCGGGTGGCAAAGGTGCTTTGGCTTCCTCTTCCTCCCCCCCAACTGGAAACTCCCACTGGGAAGCGCTGGTCCTCTCGTTCATGTAGAAGTACCGTCTGTGCTCCCTAGAGGTGGAGAAACAAACACACAGAAGCGTCTTAACAGCTTTTCTCTCGACTGCTTTCAAGGTCATGAGACCCTTGGAGAATTCAAAGGGAAGGGCTCTAGTTCCTTAATGAGGGGAATGTTGAACTGGGCCTCACTGGGAGCCCAGAGAAGAAGCCAGATTAAAATGGGTGCACTGAAAAACGACCCACCTTATTTTCTAAAACAAAACAAGGCAAAATAAAAAAAACAAAATAGAGAAATCTCCAATCCTGAAAAAGTTTAACATCGTTACAATTCATTTTAGTCTCAGTTACCATGGCAATACTCACACTTACAGTGACAAAACCCCTCCGCTAGATGCCTTAAGGTAGGCATCTTCAATAGAGGGTAATAAAAGACAACATTTGCTTTAATTAACAATCATCAATAGCATCGAGCATGGAAAAAGAAATCCAGTAAAACAATGAAATAGATTGGTCTGACCTTCAGGCTCCGAGGGCAAGGCATCGTCTTCCTTTACTGATGCTTCCACGTGGTCACTCTGTGTCACTCATTTCTCCCATCATTTTGAGGGGCAGTCCTGTAAAGTTCAAAGCTCTCGCACGCGCAAAACCACCTTCCTAACCCTTTTTGACTGACTTTGAGGGGAGGAGATGAGGCCCGATTCTTTGGAGGCCAGGCTGGTACTTTAGAGACGCTCCCTTATCAGGGTTACCTTCTGTCTTTATCCGTGCTCGTAAAAAACACTCCCCAGTAATACAAACATGTGCAAATCAGTCGCGCGTTTGTCAAAGCGGCGGAGGCAGTGTCAATCGCCACATGAGGAGGGGGGGAGGGGGAGGAGTGATAAGGATGTGAAAGGTAAGGAGCGCGTACCTGTCCCAGTGGCAGGACCAGCCTTTGGGAGTGGCGTTAAGTTCGTAATGTTTTATGTGCTCGGCGGCTTCCTGCAACCTGCGTCGGAGATAGCTTCCATTAAGAGCGCCCTCTCGCCAGTCTGCGATACGTGTCTAGATAGAAGGAAATAAAGGGTTGAATTTTAATAAGCAGGATCGACGGTATAACTCACTGTGCTTTAGACATATGCAGATATTCAATGATGCAATATCGAGATGATGGACATGGGTAAAGTCTAGAAGGGATACAGCTACAGATTCTCACCTTATTATAGCATTTTGTGATGCCGTACCATGAATATTATTACATTATTGCAAGTAGCGGTAGGTTAAGGGTCGGGGTAGACATTAAATACAGTTTAATGTGTAATTTAATTAAAAAATATAAACAATTCTCTGTATAATTGCCGTTTTTACCTTACAGTGAGGGTTGTGCTAAAAGTTAATTAACTACTATTAATGGGTAATTTAACAGACCATTTTGAAGGATGAAATCAAAATAACAATAGTCCTGACGTATTTCCTGTTTTCCAATTTAAATTTTCATAGCTTCTGAGAGTCCAAAAAGTTCCACATATTGATAATGTTACATTGGCTGTTATAACATCAAGTTGGGCTGGGCAATTTGGCCTAAAATCAAAATCTCAATTAAATGAACGTTAACTCGACTAATGAACCTTTTTTTTTTTTTTTTTGCCCTCATAGTTCACCAACAAGTTTTGTATGTTCACATATTACCATTGAGAGATTTTTGAACGAAGGGAGCATTGCATGATTTTAAAATAATTGAAGGAAACGCACACTATCTACCATGTTTGATTATTTATTGAACATCAATGTTAAACAACCGAAATAAATTTATGCCGCCCACGCCCGTCACCATTATCAAACTGACCAATCACAAAGCCTGCGCTATGCGTCATCACGACGTGTAGCTATATTGTTTCGAGAGGTGTGCGGGTATTTGACCACGCAAAGGCTGTGCCAGACCATCCGCTTGCTCACAACGCGAGAGTATCATTAAGTCTTAACAGAGCGGGGTCACCTGACTCCAAATGCAGCTAAATTACTTTTAAGAATATTACATTTGTATAATCGGTAGTTTATTGAACATTTACATTTCACAGGCTAATCTGGCTGGCCTACAACATACACAAGATTTTGATTGAAAATGCTATTTTTTGATTATTCATTAGTCTGTTTTACATTAGCACAGTACAATATTACAATGATCCATTTGTTAACATTACGTCACCTTAGACTTATAAGGTTCTACCTGACATTTTTGTCAAAATTTAGATATTGACAAATTCTTATTAATTAACAACTTATTTACTTTATGGTATTTTTTTATATGTTGTTTAGATTTTAAGAAATGTTGCACATGTACTGTTTGCTATGGAATGCAAAAACTTTGAAGCTCAAAATCTCAAAACAATTCAAAACGCAGATAGAACCTTTTAATTCCAAGGTGATGATTAGTTAATTTAACTAAATCTTGATAAAAGCTACAAAAAGAATCATCCTAGGTGATCTCTTTTTAATGCTTAAGTATTTATTAATATACAACATAGTTATTGTTTTATTAAATGGAATTAATAACTAATAAAATTCAGTATTTTTTAAAACTAACATTAACATAGTAACTGTAATAATTATAAGAGTTGACTGTAATGCATTAACGTTTACCAATGAGAGTAAACATTTCTTAAATATTTTTACCATTAGTTTATTCTGAACATTTTATAAAATAAAGCAATAATCAAAAAAAACTTATTTTGTTATTAGACCTGTTGTTCTGGGTTTTTTTTTTTTTTTAGCTTAGGTAAATATCGTGATAACATCCATCATGATAAAAAGCTTTTGTTCTTATAAGTATTATTAAGCCAGTGTTTTCTTACCTCCGTTTGCAGCAACAGAAGTTGAAAGTTTGAGATGGCTTTTTTGTCAATTCCCAAGAATTCCATTTTGCTGGTGAGTGTGTTGGCAAGCTCTCCGATCTGAAACTAAAAAAGAAAACATTAAGGTTTAATAAACATAATTCAGGTCACGTTACATTTTATACCATGTTGCTTTTAAACAAAAATATGAACAAAAAAAAACATTTTGAAATAAGAAAACTAATGTTTGTTAACAATGTTTTATTTTATGTAGCGCAGGTAAATTACATTGAACAAGTGACAGTAAGCCAAATTTTCGTGTAAATATATTTAAATGTATTGCCAGAAAAACAGCACTACTGTTATTAACACTGATGATGATGATGATAACAAATGTTTTGATTTGTCTTTTCGTTTGACTAGAGTAATGCCTGCTTCTGCCATCATAATAATAGATGACATTAAAATACGCAATAATTTCACAATAATACTTTTACTGTATTTGTTCAAATAAGCAGTCCTGAAAAGCATTTACAGACTTAAAATAAAAAAAATAAATGAGTTGAATGAGTTACTTTTGAATGAGTAACTTTTTTTAATGTTAAACAACCGGTTCCCACTGACATCCATTCAAAGAAAAACACACACCATGGGAAATCAATGGCTACTGGTTTTCAACACTTTTTCAAAATATCTTCTTTTGTGTTCAACAGACAGTTTTAGAGCATGTAAAGGGTGAGTAATGACACAATTTTCCGTTTTTGGGCAAACTTTCCCTTAAAAGGGAATTGGGTCAATGTTGATTCCACTGACTTCAATTTAAAGAAATTACCTTGAGGTCCTCTTCTTCCTTTTGAAGAGCTTTGGATACAGGCTTCTCGTTTTCATCATCTTCTACTTGCTTCTCAGCTGGTTTGGAATGTGCTGGAAACAGAATTGTTCAGTAAATCACTCGTTCATTTATGACACAAAACCTAATGACTAGTCAGGTTAATAAGATTTCTAAGTACTTCAGTTGTTATGGTCAATCCTTACCAGTGTCTGATTGCTCTGGAGTGGCCCATCCTGCCTTGTCTGAGCCTCGGCTGCTTGAGTCAGGACTCGGTGCACGGAGGAAAGCAGTCTTCCATTTGTTTTTCTTCAAAAGTAAAGTACGGGGCCCGTCCTGACTGGCTTCAGAACAGGGACTTGACCCACCGGCACTGGCATCACCTTCTTCCAAGGCACGAAGCTCAGCCTGTACAAACACAAACCCTTTCAATATTACATCATACATTTTAAAATCAAATAATATAAAAGTCCACATAAACCGGAAGCTGCAACCATTTTTTTTTCGTATTGTGATGCAGTTCCTAGAGAAATGGCTTATTTTTTCTACTGCGAGTTGATTGGATGTAGTAAAGTAGGCATTACATTTAGAAAGATTGGGAAATGGTTTCGGAAGGGTTATTACAACCTAACAGACACTTCCTCATCAGCTTTTTCTGTTTAGTGTCAAAACTGACAGTTGGAGGGGCATGGTTCAGTATATTAACTACACCAAAAATCTCAGACAGACATAATCTGAAAATTTAACTGAAAACAAACTGGAAGTGCTTTTTCAGATCTTAATTTTAAACTTTTTTCTGAATGCCATGCAGAGATGAATAGTTCACTACAAAACTAGCAATGTGAACAAACAAAATCATACAATTTGTTTCGGTTTCATGTGAGCTTAAAATGTGATCACACGTCAATGCTAAAAGCTAAAATGCTAAAATACACAGCCTCCAATGAGATTCTCCAGAACAAAAGACGACATGAAATCATGCCATATGACTACTATAATTAATTGACACCCCTATGTTTCTTAGGCTACAAAAATCAGACAATTGCATATCAAACTAGAGCTGCACGAATAATCGAAAAAAAAAAAAAAAAGATTGCGATCTCGATTCGACACCATAAGCAAACCTAATTCAGCTTTTCTACGATTCAGCCAATTATAATTTCATGGTTAGGAGGGAAGCGTAAAGGCAGTCGCACAGCAACCATGTTGCTCTGTAACATGGACACCTTCAAATGTCAAATTGTTAAATGGTCACATACTGTATTTATAAGGTATAATTTACCCAAAAATTTAATTTCTGTCTTGATGTAATGATGTAGTCATGGCCATGAAATCACATGTGAGCTGACGCTTTGTTTGTTTACTACCGAGACGACTCGTGCGTGCACGCCAATGATGTCTACTTTAGTTAACAGAACCTGCATACGCAGTGCATAACAGCTAATACAGCTAACAATGTTCAGTTTGTTGCATGGAGTGGTTATTTGGAAGCCGCACGGGATGTATGAGTGAAAGTGAAGCAAGCGCGCACATCATTTAAATGATCATATCTCATTTTAGAGATGATTATGACAAGCATTTGTCAAGCATACTTTTTTTTCTTTCACAGCGAACACAAAGTGTTGTGTATGAAAAAAATGTTTAACAGTGTCAGTATAACTACTCTAGCCTATATAATGTTGAATATAATGCAATCTGATAGACAAATGTTTTATTTTTCTAGTGAAAAAAAATGGTCTAATAATGTTGTCAATGACAAGCATATGCCTTAAACATAATATATCAACATCAGAATTATGAAGAGTTATTTTCTGTATGTAATCACTTTACTGTGAATTAAAAACCAAGACATATTTAAAGTCTGTTCAAATCAACTATTCAAAGTCTATAAAAAAATTAGCATCAACCAACAGCAGACCTACACATAGGCCTTATATTATTATTGTTATTTCACCACATGTTTGAGAATAACAATAATAATAGCCTCCTCTCTTTAATCTTTATTTTACATCTATAGAATTGTAAGAAAGTCGTGATCTTAATTTTAAGCAAAAAAAAATCGTCATTCTCATTTTAGCCAGAATCATGCAGCTCTAATGACAATCATAATCTGAATACTGACAAATGAATGCAGCAATTGGAATCTTTACTAGCTCGAGACTTATTTTAGGGACAAACAGAATTTGTGCCATTTCTATTTTTTGTGGAAACGTAAAATTTGTAAAAGAATTTTGTAAAAAAAAAAAAACATTTTTTTAAATGATTGCAGAATGATAACAGGAGTATTGTAACTAGAAACATTTTTTTTTTAAATAATAAAATAAATTTTACGTTTAAGGTTGACAATGCAAGTCAAATTAGATCCATTTGTTTGGTAAATAAAGCACGTCTATAATAAAAGCCAGAAAATGTTACTTGACAACGTGTATTATAAATAAATCCTTAAAACATTTGCACATTAAGCAATAATATTACAGAAATTATTATAAAAAGAAAACTAATATATGTGAGCATATTTTAAATTTCTAATGATGTATACCCTTCATAAACAGCTCATTAGCTGGATGTTGCAAACTGGTATTGTCTCATTAATATTATTTTTTTTTTTTTTTAGAAACGCATGTTCGTAGTTATGAACATGTTCGTAGTTCTTAAAAACAAAATCACAGAAAAGATGTTACATCCACACTGCAGAATGAAGTGAACATTCACACAACAGATGAGTGAGTCTCACTTTTTTCCTCTCGAGTGCTAGTTCCAGTTCCATGGTGTCTTCTTCCTGTTCCTCCTCTTCCTGCTCAGAAGATTCAGCTGACTGGTTTCTGCTGCGTTGGTTACTCTGGCTCTCAGTGTCCCGGATCGCCGGTGAATCTAAAAATGGAATGTTGTCTTTCTCTTGCTCCAGGACTGCCTCTGGGGTCTCCTCCATACCCAGTGTCTTCTTTCGCCACTTCTCCTCTGCCTCCTTCACTTCCTCTGGGATGAGAGGTGCGAGGAGAGTAGCTGCCACCCCTCTCCTCTCTTCTTCCTCGCTGGTCAATGCCACAACGCTCTCGATTACTTCCTGTGAGGATAGAGGAGGCAGTTTTAAACTAATGACCACTTTTCTCATGTAATTGAGGGGTTAAATTGAAAAAAAAACAACAACACGTGCCTTCTTTTTGGGTTCTCTCTTAGCAGCAGGAGCAGCTGCGGTAGATTGTGGTTCAGGATAACTGCTATGAGCCACACCATTGCCATTTACAGATGAGCTGTTAAAAATAAGTTTTTTTTTTTTAAAGCATTTAAAGCGAAATTAACATATAAATACGTACAAAATTAAATACTATATATAGCAATATGTACATGGTTAGCTCTACTTTGTTTTACACAACTATAACTAATTCACCGCATATCTAATGCAACTACATGTAAATGCATGTATAATATGGAGAGTAAAATAGTGTTTATTATTATGTTTTTAGTGTTTATTATAGTGCTTATAAAAAAATATATATATTTTTATTATGGAAAAAACTTAGTATAAAAAGCTTAATATTATAAAAAAACCATACACAAAAATGTATAGGTTAATATTAATACAATAATTAGTAATACAAAAATATACATTTAACTTATTCAGTTACAATTAAAATGGTTTAATAATTAACAAACTAATTTTTGAAAGGAACTACAAAACCCCTTTAACCTACAATCTAAATTACAAATCAAAATTAACATAATGGCAAAAACCTTGCTCGTTTTAAACCCTGCTCGTTTTAAACTTTTTTTATATATTTTACAACTAAAATATATTTGAAGAAATATTACATCAAATCATGAAAGCAGTCCGATACCGAATTACTATGGTAAGCCTATAATAAGAGTTTATATTGTTACATGTTCTTCAACAAACTTATAAATCATTACATTGCCAAAAGCTGCATATCTTTTTTAATGCCATGTCAGCAACAATGGCTATTTTCATTCCATTAATAAACAATACATAAAAACAAAAATGTTCACTACTTTGCTAAATATCTCCTTCAGTTAGTTCATTTCATAAAAACACCCTTCTGCAGTCATGAAAAGCAAGACAGTCCACTTGAATGTGTTTAACAGCAATAGGAATTTTGCAGAACAAACACTGAGCGGGGTCTTCACCTTTAAACCAAAAAACATAAAACCATCTTGTATGTCAAAACTTGCATATTGTAGCTTAAATTCAGTAGTTTCAGCTATTCCATATTACTAAAAATTTATTTCTCACACGACTGCCAGGAAATGTCCGTTTGCCAACCTCACAATCAAGAACTGACCTGCCCGAGTAATGTAGATTCTGCATCTGGTCTGCCAGGTAATGTGGGAGTTCCCAGGCCACCTCATTGGTCTGGGTATTCCAATAGTAGTAACAGCCAGTATTTTCATCCCATACCTCCTGCCAATCGCCCATCTCCAATCCAGCTACAACATTGTAAAGTACAGGAAACAAACATTAGGTTTAATAATTTTCATATCAAAAAACAAAACCAGTTGACTAGAAAATTCACCTCCGGCGAGGGAATATTGCGTGTTGTATTGAAAATCTTGTGCAGGTCCGTTTTGAGCCTGAGGGTCTGTTTTGGGTTCAGGACGAGGTGGAGTCGGGGCTGGTGCACTCAGCTCTGTCCCAGATTCATCCGTTGGTTGGGTTGTAATCGCATCAATTTCCTTTGGGAGAGACATACAATATGTCCCATGTCAGTAGAAAATACAGACAGGCGTTTTAAGATAAAACGCACACAAATAAATGTATAGAGACTAAAGTAGATTTAGAACCTCACTCACCGCCATAAAATTGGCTAGTGTGCTGTCAATGTCTCCAGACTGGTTGTGTTTTGCTTTGGAGGTGTTTTCCACTGCATCTTCATCTTCGCTGTCTTCATAAGCTCCAAGCAGAGATAAACCCTCTAAAGACATTTTTATATATCAATACGTTTTACATATCATTACATTACTAATATATATAAATATAAGTTTTATTTATAAAATGTAAATGTGTGTACATATATACGATAGAAAGAAAGAAAGAAAGAAAGAAAGATAGATAGATAGATAGATAGATAGATAGATAGATAGATAGATAGA
>CAIGQQ010004470.1:1547279-1588335 GCA_903798035.1 Danio albolineatus
GATAGATAGATAGATAGATAGATAGATAGATAGATAGATAGATAGATGTGGTCATATGTGTGTGTATTACGCATGCATTACATAGAGTACACATCCTGTAATGAAAATAATGTGGTATAACTCACGTGTGGCCTTCACAGCTGGTGTCTTCATGACTATATTAACGTTAGCTTCTCTCTGCCCATCAGTGTTTCCATCCGTTTCGTCTACAGAAGAAAATATAAAGATAGTAACGTTTTTAAAACGCTTACAACCAATCTATGCAGTGGCTTTTAAGGTGACAGTGAATTAGCATGTTGGCTAACGCTTTGTCTGAAGCCCAGTGCGGCTAACTCAAAATAGGGTTTATAAACGATTGAAACAACAAACTACTATTTTTAATATATAAAAATAAACCAATAAAATGTGGATTCGCGTAATTTACGTCATAACTTGCCTGACAAGCGCTATCCGCAAGCACAATTTTCGGTTCGTCGGTAATGGTGGCTAATGCTAACTTGACATACGGTGATTCACAAGACATGAACGTAACCAGTTTGTATTGGATTTCTAAAACAACCACTACAGGACAATCTGTGTTACTATTAGCCAAATGTCTATGTTCAGTCACCTAGTTTGCTAAATAAACTTTATTTCGACTGGGTAGAGCGTTTTTTGACTTACATAGTTTCGTCTAACAAGCTATTTTGCGTTTCAATCTATCTATAGATCGCTTCCTCTCCCACCTTCAGATCCAGAAACGGCCCCGTCCTCTCGGGCTGCTCCTGTGGCGCTGCGGTTCGGTCCTGGCGGTGAAAGCTGTAATATGGTTCTCCTGCCGGTGCCTGTTCGAGTCTTCTTCCCCATCACTGTTGTAATAATGGAGCTCCGCACTCAATCACAGCCCCGCGTATGGAACCGATCGGGCTTTTCTTTCCAAATGGCTGAATGACGCCGTGCTCTTCAAAATAAAAGCTCTTGCGTAACTTCAGCGTTTTGGCTTTCTTCCTGATAAATAAATATGTTCGCGAGAATGCGGTAACAGCTGGATGTAACGTGAACGTATATATATAAGACTTTAATATGTTATTATGACTCAAAAAAGCAAAAATAGACAGGACTTTGAATTGGATTTTTTTTGCGAAAACCTAAGAAAACTTAAATAAATAAAGAAAGAAATATTATTGTTTTTATTGTCATCATCATCATATACGTGGTTTGTTCTTTTTATATTTTTCCTTTAAATTGTCAATGTTTTATAGTTTCATTTTTAGACTTTTATTATTTTTATTTATAACAATAATCCTTCTCATCCTCATTACACTATTTTTATTACTACTGCTGCTAGTACTATAGCTAAATTGTTAGCATGTTTTATATTTTTGTAAGCATATCAATGTTTATTGTGTAAGACATGTATTGTTTTCTTAATAATATTAATAATTCTACGCATTAGTATAATTATAAAAGTAATTTTATTTTTGTTATATATTATATCATGTCTTTATATAATTTCTTTAATAAATATCAGTATGGTTATGTTCTTTACATAATATTCATCTGACAAGTATGTGCATTATTCATGTATTTACATTTATTGTAAATTAATTTGTATTCCTATTGTACATTTATCATATTATCCTATATTTATCGGTTTTATTGTATCATTATTTTAATAGCCTACCTGTTAATATTAATATATTACTCATTAAAGATTTCAATTTTAAAAAGTAAAACTATGATTTATTTATTTACTGCATACAAGTTTAAATGCAAATCATAAAGATATTTTACATTTCAGTATTTTCATTCTCATTGTATTCATTAAAACACTTGAGTGGATTATTTTGAACAACATTTTATTAGTTATTATGATTCAGTCTATGATAATGTCTTCAGTGAACAATACCCTGCTTTACTCCATTTTACATAGCAGGAGCATTACAGAAGATGATTAAAACCTATTAAGAGCCTTACATCAAAATGGAGACCCAAATCTGTTACAGGAAACCTGCATTATTTATGAACAGGAGCACATTGTTAGAATTGTACAATTTATCATTGACACAGCCAGCCTCACTGAATAGATTCACTGAATGGAGGTGGTACAAACTAGAACATAAAGTTAAAAAGAATATCACAATAAAAACAGTAAGAAACAAACAAATAATGGCATCTATTGGCACGCATATTTAATTCATGTTAGTATAAATATTGTGTTAATGAAAGAAGTATGTGTAAAATACAATAAATGAGCTCATCCCAATTAAATCATTTCGCTCTATCCTTTATAATAAACAACAGCAGTCAGTTTCTCAATGTATGTGTTTTAATATGTAACGTGGTATGGCTGAGTAACTAAACTGTTATTTTTTTTATATTATCTTTACTTTTTAGTTATTATTATTAATAATTTTCCAAAGTCGTGTGTTGCTGACCTCCTGGCCAGGTCACCCTTATAAATGAGACCTTGATCTCAATGGGTTTTTATCTAGTTCATTAAAGAAACATATATATTGTGTAATGTTTTTTTTAATAATGTTTAAATTCTAATGTCTTAAAACAGTTGAAGGCAAAATTATTTGCACTCCTGTGAAATTAAACAAAATCATTTTCAAATATTTCCCAATCGCACTTATTTAAGAATAAAAAAAATAAACACTTTCAAAAACATAATAGCTTTAATAAATAATTTCTTATAAGTAATTAGAAATTCTTAAAAATAAATAAAAAAAATAAAGACATTTTAAAAATAAATAAGAAATAATTAAAATGTTATTTTGCAAGATACAAGAATTCAGGGCAATTAAAAGCTTGCTTTTAGGTCTGCTGGGCAAATTAGGTTAATTAGTCAAGTCACTCACTGAACAACAGTTTATTGTGTAGACAATTGTAAATAATCTTAAAGTTTTAATCTTAATCTTTAATCATTGGGGTCAAAATATTTTAAAAATATTTAAAGCTGCTTTTATTCCAGACTAAAAAACAAAAATAAATAAGACTTCCTCCAGAAAAAAAGTATAAAGTTGAAGTCAGAATTATTAGCCCCTCTTTGAATTTTTTTATTTTTAAATATTTCGCAAATGATGTTTAACAGAGCAAGGAAATTTTTACAGTATGTCTGATAATAATTTTTTTCATCTGGAGAAAGTCTTAATTGTTTTATTTTGGCTAAAA
The DNA here is from genome assembly GCA_903798035.1 of Danio albolineatus. Taxonomy (NCBI): domain Eukaryota; kingdom Metazoa; phylum Chordata; class Actinopteri; order Cypriniformes; family Danionidae; genus Danio; species Danio albolineatus. The sequence continues at coordinate 1,550,436 of CAIGQQ010004470.1, forward strand.
TAAAAGCAGTTTTACATTTTTTAAGGTCAAAATTATTAGCCCCTTACAGAACAAACCATCTTTATACAATAACTTGCCTAACCCTAACCTGTCTAGTTAACCTAAATAATCTAGTTCAGTCTGTAAAACTCACTTTGAGCTGTATAGAAGTGTCTTGAAAAATGTCTAGTAAAATATTATTTACTGTCATCATGGCAAAGATAAAAGAAATCAGTTATTAGAGATGAGTTATTAAAACTATTATGTTTAGAAATGTGCTGAAAAAATCTTCTCTTTGTTAAGCAGAAACTGAGGAAAAAAATAAACGGGGGGGCTAATAACTCAGGGGGGCTAATAATTCACTCCAACTGTGTATGAATATATATACTTGGAATTATTTGAAAAAGAAATAAAATAATCATTTTGCCTTCAACTGTATACCAATAATTTATTATAAATATAATAAAAGTTATATTAATTGCTGGGCAAAGATTAATCGTGATTCATTGCATCCAAAAAGGGTTCATATTTGATAATTCATATTTGATAAAAATTTGATTTATATTTAGATATAAAATATATATGTAAACAATATAAATTAGATATAAATATAATATAAATTAGATATATAGATTTTTATGTAAGTGTGTGTCTTACATATACAGTACATAATAAATATATATAATAAACACACACACACACACGCACACACACACACTCCTTACGTCAAAACTAATTGTATTTTGGATGTGATTAATCACGATTAATCTTTGCCCAGCACTATTATTTACATTCAAATAAAAAATTCCTTCATTTTCATAAAACTGCATGAAAACAAAAGTTCACTCATTCACTTTCAGTGTTCCCTGCAGCTTTCACGCTTGCATTGGCAACCTTTCCATCACCTTCATCTTCCTCATCGTCGTTGCAGTCGGCCCATCGGCCAACCCGTCTCACACCCTCAGCCACCACAGGAGCATTAATGCAAGGATTGTGGTCGTAGATGACGAGCTTCAAGCCTCTTAAATGGGCGAGCGATGGAAACTGGCAAATGCGATTGCGGTCCACATCCATCACCTCCAAGTAATGCATCTGCAACAGGACAGGAGGGAAGTCGTTTAGCAAGTTCCCAGCTAACCAGATACTGCGCAGCTCTTCCAGTTGCCCGAGCTCAGCGGGTAAACTCCGTAGCTGATTGTAGCCCAAATGGAGGGTCTTGATGTTGGGAAGCTCACATATTACCTGAGGGAAACTGGTGAAACAGTTGGTCTCCAGCCACAAGGTTTTCAACTCTGTTAGCTGCTGCAGTTCCTTTGGCAAACTATACAGTCTGTTATTACCAAGGTAGAGGATGTTCAGCTGAACAAGGCTGCAAATGACCAGAGGAAGCTCCTCGAAACAATTGAAGTCTAACGCTAGAAGTTGGAGCTTCTGCAGGTTGCGCAGCTCTAGTGGAAGGTTGCTCAAGTGGTTGTCACTCAGGTAGAGTTTGATGAGTTCATCAAAGGCTGAAGCTCTGACTGGAAAGCGACGCAATTGTCGACTGCTCAGGTCCAGAGTACGATCAAGAGGCATCTCCTTTAAGTCTCCTACTAAGAAACGTTGACATCTCTCAGATGGCACAAAGGCTACAGCACCCCGTACAACATTTCCCATCTTCTCGGCCCATACTCAAGGACTCTGGAGACAAAATAAAGGTTTTTAAATATTCTTTCAAAAGTTATGAAAGGAGATGTTTTTACAGCAATGGCGTACATCAAATATTCTGTCCTGCTTTTGCATACCTAAACCAAGTCAAGGTCTTCCCAGCGGGTGTCTTGATGTAAAAAAACATGTCAAAATACACTTCAAAAATGCAAATCGATTTCTTCATATTAATATGACATCAAATAGACATGTAAAATTATTTGCATCGTAGGTATCGGCAAATTTGGAATTGGAAATTGAAGCTTTTAGATGAATGCAGTTTGTAATATTATTGTCATTAATGTCATTATATTAGTCAAAACATCATCAATGTATTGATGTCACGTGGATGTCGAGATTTTGACATCAAACCAATTAGTTTTTTTGATGTGTTTTTTGTGTGGCTAACTAGAAAATTAGAGACAGCTCTGTTTAGCCAGGTTGGGGCTAAACTCTGCAGGACATTGGCCCTACAGCAGTGAATGGACACATGCAGAAAGATCCTTGAATGAAACCAAAATGGTTTTTTTTTGTGGCATAACCATTTTCCTCTATTAAAACCTTTGGTGAATTGGAAAAGGTTAATGAATGTTGAAGGTACTTCACGGATCTATTAATGCTAATAACTGTCGTTGTTGTTGTTTTCCAGAAGTCTTAATTAGAACAAGCAGGTATGGATTCCAAAATAAATGATTCCCAGCTTAAACCAGAAGAACAAATTAAAACTCTAGCAAACCCTTTTCAACCCCTTGGGTAATGGAAAGCTCCAGTTGATGTTGAAGGTTCTTCATGTTTCCAATAATTAAATGCTAAGAATTAAAGTCTGCGTGAACCAGAAGTTGCTGGGACCAACTCAAACAGAATTTAAGGGGGTGAGGCTTACTTTTTATACACCAATCCCTCCTAGCAAATTAATAGTATAGTGTAGTTAAGAATATGGTGGCTGAATCCATCAAACTGACATCATCAGAGAAGAACCACCACTCCAAATGTGGAAACAAATGATCAGACCTTTCATTGAAGATAACCAAAACAAACTTTTAATCGGTGGATTAACTAGTTTGAATACAAATGTGTGCTAGAGAAATAAAAATAGTAAATTTTGATTTAACACAGACTTCAAAACTGTGGAGCAATCATAAGTCTGAAGAACGTTTTAACTTAACATTTAACCTAAAGAAGGAACTTTTTTAGTGTAAAGACACTTTTTTTCTTTGTAGAATCATATTGTTGTTGTTGTTGTTTTCAAGTTGATAAGTTAGGTCTTGACAGAATCATTGCTTATCAAAAAAGAAACTTATTGTAAGTGGGGATCCAGAGTGTAGATCTTTAAGGTTGAGCATGACATGTAATCATCAACGCCAATAAAGAACATTTTAAGTTAACACAAAAAGATTCCTTAATCTGAATAATTCTTTACAATTGAAAAGAAATGTTTAATTATAAAAGCCGCTTTTAGCACAATAAAAAGTTTAGATGAAAGTCGAAGGTTCTTAATGTAACTGCCAATGCAAATGATGAACTTTTATTTTTTAAATGCAAAACAACCATTTCTTGTTCCTTAAAGAACCTTTCGAGAAAAATTCTTAAAATAAAGTTTTTGAAGAGCATTTAAAATATATAAATATTTTTGCCACTATAAAAAACCTCTGCGCAATGGAAATTTCCATAGATGTTGAAGGTTCTTCGAGATTATAATGATACGAATCCCCAGATGAAGCAAAAATGATAAAATATTGAATATGTCATCCTTCTTACCAGGTAGCCAAAACACAGATCTTCATTACTTCCAGCATTTTCATCCCAAAGAATAATTGGTGGCCGTATGGTGTTTGATGCTCCTGTGTTCTGCTGACACCTCTGCCCTGCCAGTCGCTGAGAGCACCACAGATGACATCCAGCTTGCTCCTCCCCATCCTGCTAAATTATTTCTTCCAGCGCTGGAAGGTGGAGCTGACCGGGAGCTGTGATAAAACTAAAGGTGTCGTGTGGAAAGGAATTTGAGGGTCATCTAAGACCTTCTATTTAAGCACTTATCTCAGTCACGACCCTATACATAACTGAGAGCACTTGAATGCACCTCCCCAAAGATAAGACTCACTTGGTTATGGTGAACCAGCAGTGGCTGTCAAGTGTTTGGTCTGGAAAGTTTGAGAGTAAGAATGGAAAGCATGTTTGTCCAATCATCAGATGAAAAATGTAATTGTACATAGCTTAAATAGGTTTTAAAACCTGCTAAAATATGTACAATATACCAAATATATATATTTTATTTAAACATGTTGCCTTACAGCAAGAAGGTCACTGGTTCAAGCATTGGCTGGTCAGTTGGCATTTCTGTGTAAAGTTTCCACGTTCTCCCCGTGATGGCGTGGGTTTCCTCCGAGTGGTCCGGTTTCCCCTACAAGTCCAAAGACATGTGGATTAGGTTAATTGGGTAAGCTAAATCGTCCATATTGTGTGAATGAGAGTGTATGGGTGTTTCCCGGTGATGGGTTGCAGCCGGAAGGACACCCGCTGCGTAAAACATATGCTGAAAAAGTTGGTGGTTCATACCGCTGTGGCGACCTCAGATTAATAAAGGGACTAAGCCGAAAAATGAATGAATGAATGAATAAATGTTTTCATACAACTAATATATTTTCTTTTTTTTTTTCAATATTATTTATTTTTGTTTTTTATTCATATATTATTATTCATAAAAAATATATAAAATAAAAAGTATTTTAAAAAGTTATTATTTATCATCTATTTTTTTGATTGCGGGCAAGTCCATTGTGGGGATATTGCATTTTATTTAGAAATGAAAATTGGGTTGACGTCAGAACCCAACATCAGGCCAATGTCAGTGTCCAACGTCCAACCTAAAGTCAACTAAATATCAGTGTCTAATGATGTTTCAGCTTGATTTCAGACATTGGATTTTGGTGGCCATACCTGATAAATAAATGTCAGTATTTGACACAATATATCAATATGTTGGCTCAACGTTGGATTTTGGTCACTTTCCAACACAACCTAAAATCAACTAAATATCAATGTCATTTGACAATGTTATTGGATGTCAAAATAACATTGTCCTTAGATTCTGGCTAGACATTGAATTTTGGTCACCTGATGTCACAGCCTAAATCCAACCTAATAATAATGTCTTATGATGTTGTGTGCCTGCTGGGTACCTAATAAACCGCCAACCTATCCAGGATATGTTCCATGCAATGGATGTCCTTCCGGCTGCAACCCATCACTGGGAAACACCCATATATTCTCATTCACACACATACTTTGGACAATTTAGCTTACCCAATTTACCTGTACTGTATGTCTTTGATCTTGTGGGGGAAACTGGAGCACCCGGAGGAAACCCACACAACCTTCTTGCTGTGAGATCACATCGCTACCCACTGCGCCACCGCGTCCCCCCACCAATTCAAGTTAACTAAATAATTTTCACAAATGTAAGTGGATTGAACATAGAACAATTAAGGAATCCCCACAAATTAATTGGGTTGTTTCAACTCATTTTAAATAAGAAGTTTGAGCAAGCAGCAAAAATCTTTTTTTTTTTGAGAGAATTTCGTTTGCTGTTTGTTTAAACTACTTACAATGAGCTGAATCAATACAATTCTTTATTTTTTTGGGGTGAAACTTAAATTTGTAAAATCTAATAAACTAACTAAATTCCTTTATGTTGTCCCAACAAAAATCAACTGTGTGGGATACCATCATTTTTTTACAGTGCATAAACAAATCAAACACACATGCATGCTATTTTAAGTGAAGAAAAGAAAATTGTTCTGGAAGTGATGTTTTTATTATGATTTAATTTAAATATTCAGACAAAAAAACATGCTTTTGTTATAGCCCAAAACTATTTTATGAACATTTTTAGGTCTGATTTGTATAAAATTTTAAATTGATTGAATATTGCTCTCTTATCCTTAAGCAGTAAATCACTTGGATGAGTAAATATAACACTGGATAATGTTGCACTCACAAGTCATCCTTCACATAATTCATGTCTGAGCTATTTAGTGGACTATCAGAGGCCTCTAGTGATTCAGACTATTGAGAACCCTTGAGTGCTGCCCTAAAGGCCTGAGTACCACTTCACAATGTAGAAAACAGACAGAACGTGACAAATGGGATCAAGTCAGTTAAACGATCATGACTAAATAAGATGTAAACTTTGAAACCTCCAAAGCTAATAAATAGTTTATTTTATGAGCTGCTCAAGTGGTTGACAAATCAAGATTAGGAGATTTATATATACAGAAGCCATTTCATTTTAGCCATTATTAGACATAGCAAGCATGTTCTATATATTCTTTTACCCTGTGCCTAGCTGCAGATGTGAAATATACAGTGTAAGAGTTTTAAAACAGAGTCAGGTTTTGCTTGACTCATCACTTAACAGTGAGATTTACATTCTCAGCACAAACTTGATCACTGAATACATGAGAGGGATCTCATTTATATACCCACTCCACCTATTAACAGTTAAAATCATCTGGATTCAGGTAAATTTACTTGATATAATGTATGTACTCTTTTTCAAACAATAGAGGGTTTGGACTTAAATCAGGATTTGGTCAGTTATTTACAGCCAATATTGGCCATACTGGGATGTAAACAACAGCATGGATTGATGGTAATGTTGTGAATATACTACTCTGTGCATATGGTTTGATTAAACCACAGAAAGAAATCTGTAAAAGCTGTTTAATAATATATTGAGGGACATAGTGAGCAAGAAATGATAACAATTTGACAAACTGAATTTAATAGGTTGTAAAAATATGCATTGGAAGCACTATTTTTGATATTAGCCTTATAATTGACACTATTTATTCACTATTTTGTTCATCCGACAGAGTTTTCTCTCTTCAGCTTGGTTGGTATAAATGTTGGCAGTCTATAGTACTCTAAATGCCTTTTCCCTCGTCTGACTGATTAGTACAGCAAAACATGACAATAATTGTTCGTTTTCAGCAGCAATAGTCAGCAAAAATATGCAAATTTCATTTGGTTCAGTGGCATTGTTTACATTTTGTGCAACCAAAGAGGCAGACTGATGATGCATCATGAAAATACTCTATAGATATGTAGTTGTAAGTTGCTGCATAATGTTAGTTAGTTAAATAAAGGGATATATAGCAGAAAAATATGTAGATACAAATTATTTTAATGCATTTAGCAACAAATGCTGCTACATATTAACACAAAAGCATTGAATTTATCAGTAAAATGAAATCTTGGCTTAACATTAATTCACTAAACAAACTTAATGTAATAAAAGATAACAATACTGTTGGCATCCACACCAAAGCACAATATCTTTCTGTTTAATAAAAGTGAGGAGTTCAACTACATTGTTTCTATTTGTTAAAGCAGAATGGATTCAGATTGCTTGACAAAATTTCATGATTTTTATATTGTTCTGCACCATGCATGTCGTTGTATTTGAGATATAAGCTCTCCTAGTCTTTTATACTTTTAACAAATTTTGGTTTGTATCATTATGTTGTATTTTCTTTGGTGTGAATGTGCTAAATATTTTATTATAGGCCTACACCTCCACTGTGCAGTAGCCTGCAATTCAGATTATTAACTTAATAGGATACATCATAAATATCCTGTAAGACTGTACAATATTCTGTATTCTAAACAAGGTTTGTTGAATGCCAGATTACAAAAAGTTTTAAAATATTACAAATAAAGCATATCAACTAAGATAAAATAAAACTGTTTGCCAGTTGTGTTTATGCCATAAAAGAGTGACTACAATGTAACACTTTCCCTCCATTATAACATAATGTACATCTAAAAAGTGTCCTGTACAATTTGTAACACAAATTTTTAGTCTAGAATGAAATAAACCGCAGGTCAAGGGGTCAGAGGGTAAAGGCTATTCCCCAGCATTCTCGCTTGTAGGATATACAGCCATCTTGGATCTGCGAGGAGAGGGTAAATTAATGCGGTTAGTCAATTCCTTTTTCACCAAAAAATACATTGCACAGCAGGGTTTGCATCGCACATTTAGGGCCAAATGAACGTTCGCAGCTTTGTGCGTATTTCCAAGCAGATATTTAGGTGCTGAGTGAATGCATTGGCACGCTTGCACGGCTTTACTGGTTTCTGTTTTTGTTCTGAGGCCAGAGTTAGCCGACTAGCGCTAACAAAAACAGACAGCCGATACTGAGGCCTAAACAATTTAAACAGATAGAAACCTATGTTATGCATGTCTAGGCCGCTGTTTTAAAGCTAAAACATCCGGTCTAAATTGGGCTAAATTTTTCAGTATGTTTTGATTTCATTGAAATCTTTGGTTAAGCCTAAATGTCTTATTTATAGTTAACGTTAGCAGCTAACCGCTAACGTCAAAGCTAACTAGCTTGTATGAATTAGAACATTTCGCGGCATGCCATTCATTATTTTATTCATTTCTCACTAGAATTGCATTCGAAGCGACTTAACATTCAATAACGAGCTTTAATATTACTAAAAAAGTTACCATATCTAGAATTGCTGGTGCTGAAATGTCTTGCTAGTAATTGCTGTTTCTTCATGGATTTAGCTGGTGTATTAAGCTGATTTTGTGCTTGTTGTCAAGTGTCAGTTTAGAAAGCGACATTTGTTTGTTTTCCAACCATGCGACAAGTATCTGCTTTGTTTTGAATAGATGAATACATTATTAATTCAACAACGTACCGTCATAACAGCAGTATCTACTCATAGCATGATGCTGTTCGCGAAATTATAGCAAAGTTTAATCGTACATATCCTTAATGCAAGTGTTTGGTTGACAGAATAGCCTGTACTTTTTCGTGATGCACTTTAAAACGGCTTATATAGCCATGGGTCTTGTTCTGCAGTGGTAATTCATTATTTATTACTAGTTCTCAGTGATGCTGTGTAGAAGAACTTGTTATTGATGTTTACTTGATCTTAGTAAAGATGATCTGACATGATTTTTGTTTAAAAGTAGATTCTCAGCAATGAAGGTATCTTGTTTTAACCATGTCTTCTTCTGTAGGTGACAAACGGAATGTTCGGTGCAACGAGAAAGAAGTTTGATGGGGTCGAAAGTGACTACCCTGATGAGAGCATGTACTATAACCAGGCGTCTATGTTCCAGCATCGATCGGAGAAAGACGTAAGAACAGTTTTTTAAGAACAGATTAGTTTTGAATTATATCTGTTTTTTATTTCTAATAAAGAACTACTTGCAATTCCACGAAAATGCAAGCCTTGCCATAAGCTACAATACTGAAAGTACACTGTAAAAATAAAGCAGGGTTTTACGCAAGGTATTCATGTTTTCCCAACACAAATAGATTAACGTAACAAATTTAAGTGGATTAAACAAAATAATGAGGTTTTCTGCAAAAAATCGCAAGAATTGTGTTGTTTCAGCCCATTTATACTAGTTTGAACTAGTATAATATATAGCAGCAGTAAAATATATTTGGAGTGTTTTGTAAAAAATGCCTCCATCAGTGTTCTCAAAATATTTGATTTAAGTTACCAAAGTAACACAAGTGGCAATTTCACACCTGTCATGTTCATAATGGGGAGATGCCATATCCAGGATGTTTTTTTAATCCTCCTAAATGCAAAAATGTTAAATAAAAGGTATATTTCTATTTGTTCTACGAAGAGACCACTCTTATCCTTTTTTATTAGTAATATATATATATTTTTTGGTTTGTGCAGTTTAATTCACAGAATTTCTACGTTGTAACCTGTAAACTTGCATACTTTTTGCCCCATTTGTGACCGGTTTATTTTCTTTATTTAAAGTAGTACAAAACATGTTTATAGATAAATATTTTTCAGATCCTTTTTTTTTTTTGAAAAATATATAAAAAGATGTTTGCTATGAAAATTATGTGTACATTTTTTACAACAAATGTCACATCCAGAAATAGGGCTGCGCAATATTGGAAAAATCTAACATGGCAATATTTTCTTATTCTGTGATATGTATTGCGGTTTGAATACAATTTCACTAGCTGCGTTGAACTATTTGGAAAGAATTGATCATTTTAGATTGATTGGGGTGATTCTGTAGGGGAGTGCATTTGCATAAAATATATTAAACAGTCTACAAGCGTATATAAATTCAATAAAGAAAAAGATACCAATTAAATAAACAGTGTTTGATTGTTTTCTGATTAGTAAAACTGAATTCAGGTGTACAGTAATTTAGGAATCAAATGTAAAATTCGTTTTTTGAAACATTTGAATCGTTATTAATTTGGTGCAGTTTCGTGCAACCCACACACAGTCATAGGCCTCAAAATATCCAGACTCAACATTGCGTAGGCTCACTATGTGACTGTTGTGAATGATCAGATTACGATATCAATCCTGAAACAATGTTATGCAGCCTTATCCATAATGCATAATTGTCCCAGATCTGATAGATTGACAAAATATTACATTATTAGGATTGCATTTTCATACCAACATCCTCTTTAAACTGACTATCAAATTTTTTTATTTTTTTTTCATTTTTAGCACAAACAGATGTTATTAGTCGTTTTTGACCTAATGTGTACTTATTTTGTTAATCTCTACCTTCATGCATACAAATCACTCCAAACTGCTAATGCGTACTGAAACTATACTATACTGAATGTCACAAGGATTGTGTTTGAACATTCATGAAAACTAGCATAAAGTCATAATTTACAAAGTTGGACATATACATAAAGGTGACTTGATTTGTAATTACTGTTGGAGCATGTCAATAAAGAATGGTGGAGACAAATGATGGCATAATTATGCATGTTGATGGTACAAATGGCATTTTGTTTTCTGAAAACACTGCACTTTGGCTGTTTTATGAGAACCAAAATTATGACATTTTATTTCAGATTTTTTTTAACATCCAGCATGAAATTGATAAAATGCACAGCAAAAGCATCAAAGAAACCTCTAATGGTCTAAATAATAATTATTTCTTTGTGTTGTCTTCAAAGTAAAAAGCTTGTTTGGTTTGTCAGTAAGTTAAATAGTACAGGTGTGAACCTACACTGGTCTCACGGTTCGGTTACGATTATCATGCCATCGATTTGGTTCAAATTGATATGTCGGTGCATTAATGATGCTTTCCATACACAGTTTTATATTTTCTTCATGTCACAATAATTCTTGTACTTAAATGTATAAATATATTCGTATACTATTTGTAAGGCAATTTTGTGCTTTAATACAAACAGTCAGATATATAAACTGTACCTTTAAAAAGTATGGCTGTAACCGCCGAGAGGAAAAGTCACGCCAGCAGGTTAGAAGGGCCACATTGAGAGAGTGAAAAGGAGTACTTTAGGAGTGAAATGGGGGCTTCTGCTGTAAGTGTCAGTAAAGGACTGCCCAGCAAACACACACGCAGTGAAACTGTGCACAGTTTCTGAGTTTTTAAGTAGTTGGAACGTTGTAAATACTTGCTCTCACCTCCCGCGCCATAGTAAGCTACGGAGACATAGCACAAATGAGAAATGACGTCAGTAAATTATAACCAGTTATGATCTATTACTGAACTAAGTACTGAAATGTCCGCGTCTGCATCGCGGTGCACTGAAGAAACTTAATTTTGACACCGCTGTTAAATAGAGAGAAATGTATTTAAAAATCTAATTAACACTAAGCTTGTCACAATCATATTTTGTTTTTTCAATTAATTGGAGTAAATGATAATTTTTTAAGGTTTGTCTGTTTTCTTTATTTTTACTGACCGTGTTAATTATTTCATTCAGCTAAGTTGCTTTATATTTATCAGAAGTGGCAGTTAAGGGTATTTATATTGTTACAAATGTTATTTTAAGTAAATGCAGTTTAAAAGTTTAATCTTAAAAGAGTTCTGGAAAAAAATGTATCAGTTTTTACAATCAATTTAGCAGCATGTAAACATCAGAAGATATTTGAAACATCCGAAGATTAAAATTACAGTGGTTGATTAAGTACAAAACATTCATTTTAATTCTAACTATTTAATTTGACTTATCTCATTTTCAGATGCTGCCATCTCCCTCGCCGTCATCGTCAGGTCAATTGTCACAGCTTGGTGCAAGTTTGTACGGTCCTCAAAGTGAGTACATATTTGTGATCCAAATGACATTACCCACGAGCTGTTATTCAGTTCATTAAACTAAACTCACACTGTTTTTAATTGGCATTTAATCAGTGTTTATTTGTCTGGCTCAATTCGTAGGTGCACTAGGATTCTCAATAAGGGGCATGAGCAACAACAACCCTCAATTGAACCGGAGTTTAACACAAGGCACTCAGTTACCGAGCCATAGCACCCCAACGACAGGCGTCCCAACAATGTCCCTCCACACAACACCTCCTTCGCCGAACAGGTACACAGTCTGCATAAATTATATTGTGTGGGATGAACTGATATTTTCTGCTGAAGGGCTAGTTCAGCCAGTAGTGAACACTCTGCATCGCTTAGTCACCATCCACTTGTTCCAAACTGGTTTGAGGTTCTTTCTTTCTGTGGAACACAAAAGGAGATTTTGAAGACATTTTGAAGAATGTTCAAAACAATGGCTGCCAGTTTCCAGTATTAATCGAATACCTGTTGTTTATGTTCAACATTAGAAAGAAACTCATATAGGGTTTGTATGAGCAAGGAAAACCCACAAAGTAGAGCTGTACAGTATATTGCTTCCGCAACAATATCGCAGTGTGTGCATCCACAATAGTCACATCGCAGTGTAGAGTTAGGATTATATTTGAGCTAGAGTCACAGTTCAGAACACAAGACTTGTGGATTATTGCAGAGTTTAACCATAATGGAGTGAACCGTTATCATTTGCATGTGTTTAAGGCCTGAGAGAGATTTAAGCATTCAAGCACAAGACATTTTACCAATTGGCAGAATAAAAAATAACTGTTGAATTAGTCTTGAATGAAAAACTTTGCATCATAATTTTTACATTTACAAAACCTATCCCAATACCCAAACTACCTTAATAACTATTAATAAGGAACAAATTAAGAGTTTATTGAAGCAAAGATTATAGTTAATGGTTGGCCAATAGTGGGAAGTAAGCCTTAAAATAAAAGGTGACTATACGTTTCTTCCAAGTAGTGCTATTCAATTATTTTTTGAACTTGTATAAATGCGATATATAAATGTTATATCGCAATATATGTCGCAGAAAAATATCGTAATGTCAATTTTTTCCAATATTGGAAAGTTTGGAAAGTCATGGATATTTGTTTAAAAGTATCTTTATACTAAAATATATTTTAATTGATAATATTTGTTACATTTTATATACAATAGTTAATGTTTGCATGAAAATGTATTAATTCATTGTTTATTTAATTATATCTGTTAGTTAGAATTGAGTAACCATAATACTTTGTATTTTGTTCTGCCAAGTAAAAAACATTTATTTTCCAAAAATAGTTGCTTGAATAATTTTGCCTCCTAGTGTTTACTTTTGATGAATTGATTTAAGATTAATATTTTTTTTCACAGCTATGTTTTTTTGTGAAATGAGTGGCTGTTCTACAAGTAATTTAATAATTGTAATATTTTGTGTATAAATGATGCTTAAGGGTAGGGTTAGTTGTTGCAGCCTCTTTTCTCTATGTTAAACGTAATAATTTTAATTTCAAACTCTCACATTATTGTTATGTAAACATTATCTAAATATTATTTTGTATTAGGGCTGTGCAATTAATCGCAATTGCAAAAAAAAATCACGATTTAAGCACATGCAATTTGTAAATCGCGTAAGGCTGCAATTTTATCTATTAATTTCTTTCGATTTTTATTCAGAATACGCTCTTGTGCGCATTATTTTTTAATATGTTAACCAATCAGAGCTGACGCAGCACACCGGGCAATTACAGCTAAGCTGAGAAGGAGAAAGATGTTAACCAATCATAGCTCACTTTGCGAACGCTGAAGTTGAGTGGAAGAACCGAATAGGTGGTTTTGATTTACATTAGTTTTTATTTATTGTTATGACTGAAATTGAGGTTAGTTCATCTTTATTTCTTCATGTTGTCTGATTTTCAGATTTATTACAGTTTTGTTTATCAAGCAGTTAGTGCTACTGTGTACAGTATGTGTTTAACTAGAGCTGAGGTTAGTTAATCTTTATTTATTTTATGTTGTCTGTTTTAAAGACAATTTTACTACAGTTTTATTCATTAAACTTAATACTATGTTATTTCATTGTGAAATGTTTTGTTATACACTTTGTGCACTGAATACATGTAGAATGTGTGTATGTAGTGCGTTTCAAAAAGCAAAAACAGTTGCCAAAATCACAATATTCGTTCAAATAAGCGCAATATGATTATTTTGTCCATAATGCACAGCCCTATTTTGTATTGCAATCTACATAGATTATCATGTACTTCATGGTATAGGAAATTTGAACATGCTTTTTTTTCTTATTATTTCGCATAATCAATTATGACCAATAGTGTGTGAGTTAATGGTGAGTGCATTTTCATTCTTGTGCGAGCTGTCCCTTTAACTCCCGATCTCGATGATGTTCAACAGGGGGATCCTACCCATGAGTAACAGGAACATGATGAGCTCGCAGGTAGGGCAGGGCATGGGTATGAGCGGCAGGACCAACAGTATGGGCAGTTCTGGCCTGGGCAGCCCAAACCGCAGCTCTCCCAGCATTATCTGCATGCCCAAGCAGCAGCCAGCACGCCAGCCATTCACCATCAACAGGTAAGACTAGACACACATCACGGAGTGTAAATAACACATTTTGGGAAGGCTTTTTAAGTTTGTTATTATTATGTTTTAGAATTATATGTACAGCAATCTAGTTCTCAGTCGTTACACCATGTCCTAACTACATGCGGCGTTGCAACATGCATTAAACGGTCAAAGATAAAGGCTTGTCTTAACCATCTGCGATGCGCAAAATTTCTATTTTAGAAACCTTTTCTTTTTCTGCAACAGCATGGCAAAACAACAGTATAAACAACTATGGCAACCTAAGGTACAGATTATGTGCTTTATCCAATGTTAATTGCTACCGATGTGAGTTTAAATACCCTTTTATGCGACATTAATTGCCATACTGCTGAAAACAGCTGGTGCAGCATCAGTGCAAAACAAACAACATCAGTCACTCAGTAGCCTATTAATAATGTCTATTAAGAGGTTTAAGCCTATTAAGAGGTTTAATACGTATTAATTAGATTAAAAGCTTTTGCCATTTCGTTTGGAGTGCAGTGGCTGGTATTTAAATGCTTCTGTCATGTTGCGTTTGGTCCAGGTAGCCGAATTGCCTGTCACTGGAATCTTGTCGCGTGTTGTTAGGACAAGTGTTAGATTGTTTATCAGATTATCTTAATATTATGATATGAGGACAAAGCAGTTTTACATGTTGGACACTGTAAAACCATCTAAATAGAGTTATATATGTTGTTTTAGTTTCTACCTGGTATAAACATGTTTTCAGTTGGGATGCTCTACATTTTTGTTCGATTTTGGGTTTTCAGCTTAAAAAAAAAACAAACCAAAAAAAAAAACGTCTGTACCACACTGCCCTCCTGTTTTCCTCTTAAGCATATTCACTGCAAAAAGTGACTCGCCTTACACACTGGGCATGGAACGCACTCTGATACCCATTTATTTCATTACACCATGCAAGGGCTGGTTTGTTTCTGCATTGACCAAAGTGTATGAGCAGCAAAGTCCGGTCAAAGTTTAAAAATGTCTTATGTGATGGCAATTTTTAAACTCCATCACTAAATAAGAGACAAACATGTCCAATTACATTTACAGATGATTTTAATCTCTTGCAAAAGAAGTTCAGGGAAGGAACAGGAAGAGGGAGGGCTTTCTCCTGCTTATGTTCTTTTTAAGTTTTATATTTTTGTTCTTTTATATTTTTTCAAAATATAGTTAAAACAGTTTCTTAAATATAAATAATACTCACACAATATTCAAAATTTATGGACATTGGATATTGATTTAAATGAATTTTCTTCCACGCTCAATATTCCGCTCTGTGGATATACCATTAATGAACCCATTTATTGATCTATGCATGAACCCCACATGCTCACCAGAAAAGCAAAGTCTGCTCAAATAATGCACTGACAAGAAATTTTTATGTAGTATACTTGTTCCTGCTGCTTGCAATAGTGCTAATGTGCTGCCATGGCAACGCTGATTAAATGATGTCTTTCAGGCCCCGTTTACGCTAATCATATAATCAGCCAATGACTGTAAAATACAACATTGTTTACAGTCAGTTAGGGCGCACTCACACAATGCCTTTTGAACCGTGCTCCTGCCCATTTCCTAGATCGTTTGAGAAGTGTGAGTGCTCTGAATCGGGCTCAGGTGCGGTTCACTTGTGTGAAGTGTGAGTGCAAAGTGCACCTGAGCCCAAACTGAAGATGAGGTGACTTTTAAAGAACTGTTTCATATGGATTTATTAATCATTCTTACTGTACATTGAACTGTCATAGATTATTAAAGAGACAAACCCCTCACTGCATGACAGCTGCACCTTCAGCAAACCACCTATTTCCTGCAGCACGAGGACTTTGATTGTTTATGAGCATCAATAGTGGCTGATCTATTCGGACGATATAACTAAAGAAATCTCCACTGTGCTGAGCGAGAGCGATGATGTGCTGTTCATTTAGAAGCGATGACGTAAATGTGCTCGAATGCGATGTGAGTGCCGTCGGGGGAGACGGGAGGGGGAACAAGCATGCTTCGGCCCGGTTTAAGGGAACTGTACATAGTGCGAGTACGCCCTTAATGTTGCTTTGTGCTAATGTTGTTTTTAAGTCTACACGCTATTTCAGACCCAATATTTAAAGTAACGTTAGAGTGGGAGCGTGTCACAACTTGTCACTGTTCAGGAATGAACAAATGTGTGAAAATAAATCAAACTTCACCGTAGGTTAGACAGAGGAGCACTTTTTACCAATGTTTCAATGTTTCAAAGAAAAGTCAGATCAGAGTGCTAAAAACAGGAATATGCTGCCATCTTTTTACATTACACTTACATTATCAAGATAACCAGTGACTTTTTATTTTCAATTGTGCATGCTGATCCTCGTATATCAATAGTTTTCACATCCTTTTACACTAAATGAATACTCTAGGTCTATTTAACTGACTATTATTAATGCTGTAAAAGGTACTCTGTGCACTTAAAAAATAATCAGTCCTTTCCAGACATTTTCAGTTGCTAAAAAAACCCCTCTGTGCATATAAACCCATTAATTACAGAACACAATCTACATAAGCTTTTTGTGCCTAAAATACTTTTTTAGTATTTCTGATCACCCTTCTGATCGTGGTTTTGAACCGCATGATGTCATTTACCTTCAGCATGCAAAAGTAAAGTTTTGATTCTGCATTTTTCTTTTCATGGATACAAGGCCATGTTGGTCTTTTAGAAAGAAGTCTTTCAGGTTTATGCAGAGTTTGCCTAATTTCTCTCTGTCAGCTGTAGGTGGCCGTGCTTCACATGCAAGCTGAAGAGGCTGCAGAAAAATACACATTTAAATTTGTTGACAGACAGTTTGAGTTACCTGTCGTAATAGAGTCGTCGGCCTGACAATTTTCTATTGGACCGGAATATAAAAATACATAGAAACATTTAGATCATTTACTTTAATCATTACTATCGGAATTTGAAGAGACTTTCAACCAGCACAACAAAAATTGTTTCTGAAGAGAATCACCTTCTGCACCGTTAACCAATTGATAGGCCTACATGACGTGTAAAGGTTTTTATAAGCATATTTAAATACCAAATTTATGTTAGAATCTCAGTACACAAGTCTGTTTATTGCCAATATAAAGCTGGTTTTGATTAAAAGGTGACTTCTTATCTTAAATACATATTATCTATTTGAATTAACTTTCACCTTAGGCCAAGATAAGGCCAATCAAGACTGATCTTAACAAAAGGGTCAAATCCTCATGTGTGTCGTTGTAGTATGTCAGGATTTGGAATGGGCCGGAGCCAGGGGTTTGGAATGAACTCCTTATCCAATAACATCTTCAACGGGACAGGTGAGTGATGTTGATGAACCATGACAGGAAACACAAGTGCGTTCTAGAAGGAGGAAGTCGTTTATTCTTATATCTTTTTTTCCTCCCCTCTACTATGATATTTGGCAGATGGGAGTGAAAACGTGACAGGAATAGATCTCTCAGAATTCCCAGCACTTGCAGACAGAAGTCGGAGGGAGGGTAACGGCAACCCTACACCGTTGCATAATCCGCTGGCTGGAAGGGCGCCCTATGGTACCAGTTCATTTTACACAGTTCCATTAGTTAGCTGAAACTGAAACCCTCTTAGTCTTTATGACCAAGCACACTTCTACTTGAATGAATGATATGTTGTGAATGCATGCCAAGGTCAGTGATTTGATTTTTGTTTCAGACAATAACCCTCAAAGGTTTGTTAAAATGTGTTTGTATGCAGTTGGAATGGTCACAAAGCCATCGAACGAACAGTCGCAGGACTTTTCAATTCACAACGAAGACTTCCCAGCCCTGCCTGGCCCCAACTATAAGGACCCGACATTGAGCACGGATGAAAGCAAATCAGTCAGTATTGCCTGAATTTGATCTTTTATCAATTTCAAAGAGACATTGCTTAAAGAACATGTCATTGTTTTGCAGGATAAGGATGCTTAGATCTTCCAGTGCTGCATCCATTGCTTTGATTATTATCTCATGTTTCTGGCCTTTACTGTCGTTTTAGAGCTTGAATTCTTCAGGCAAGGGCAGCTCGAGTGCAGATGGACCCAAGTTTCCCGGTGACAAGACATCATCAGCACAGAATAACAACCAGCAGAAGAAAGGGATCCAGGTGTTGCCTGACGGTGAGGGTCTTTAGCAACATGCATCACTATATTTCAAACTACAGCAAAAAACAAACAAAACATACACGGTTGAATGAAATATTGTGCAAAGCATGATGTCAAAAGATGTTTCCATTAAAACTATGCACACACACACCTTTTTATTCCCTCATTATAGGCAATAATTATAGTTCAGTAATGTTGACTGACCAACGTTACAGTTAAAAATGTCATTAGTTCAGTATATACTTTCAGGGCTCGAAATGAACCTTTTTGCTTGGTAGCACTGGTGCTCCTAATTTAAAAAATTTAGGAGCACCAGTCAAAATTTAATTACACCCATCAATTATAAGCACCGTTATTACAAGTTTTATATCAACAAATTCGTTGCATTTGAAATCAACCCTAATCAAAACTAACAAACAAACAAAAAATATATACATGAATAAAATTATAATAACTGTGCTGTGTTCTCATAGGTGGTGTCTGATATTGCACAGATACTATTGACATATAACTTATTCGCATGCGCCATCCTTTTCGCATGATATCCTTTTCATGAGCTGCTATATTGGTTTAATCTTAGTAAATGCAAGCCGTTTTGCGATGGTGTACGTGGTGTTACATTACATATTGCTGTCACTTGCGTGGCAGACCTCATCTTGACAATTAAATGAAGGATGAAACAGAACCTCTCATGCTTAAAATGTGTAGATGTGGCCATCGCTGTTACCTGAAAACTGTCACATCGGCTTTACAGTGAATGCTGTAGTCCTTTTCATGATGGACAAAAGATGTAGGACTCTAAATCAAAGTTGACATTCATTGTTTTCTTTTCTAGGCAAGGTAACGAACATTCCCTCAGGAATGGTGACGGATCAGTTTGGAATGATTGGACTCTTGACATTCATCCGGGCAGCTGAGACAGATCCAGGCATGGTTCACCTAGCTTTAGGAAGTGACCTAACAACGCTAGGACTCAACCTCAACTCTCCAGAGTAAGAAAATTTTGACATTTGTTGGCCAATTAATGACTTCTTGTATGTAAATATTCTCTTTTAACCTTGCATTTTTTTTGTTAATTCTTTTCTTGTAGGAATTTGTATCCCAAGTTTGCATCTCCTTGGGCTTCAGCTCCATGTCGGCCACAAGACATTGGTAAGAGTTCATTTGATTTAACTAGACACAATTTGTATGTTCAGTAAGTAATGCAACTTTTCTTCCTATTTTTTCAGACTTCCATGTTCCTTCAGAGTACTTAACCAACATTCACATAAGGGACAAGGTGAGGTGATGAACACTAGGGCTGGGTATCAAATTCAAATGTCTATATTAGATTCTGATTGGCAAGCTCTTGATCTGATTCAGTGATTTACTGCAAATTTTTTTGATATCTCTAATAATGTTCAGTAAACACTTTATATCAGATGCGTGGGTACATTAAAAACAGAACACACCTCTTTATTTTACACTTTCTTATTATGGTCTTAGTCCCCAATCCCACTAAATCTATTTTATTTTATTTTATCCCTATTGTCAGAGAGTGCTTTGCACCCCAGGTGCCTTACATTTTAACCGCCTCCTGCACCTTGTGTTTTTGAGTGCTCTGTGCACCTGCAGTTGAAAACTCTGTGCAGAAAAGCCTGATACTGTGGTTTCCTAGCAACATAAAGAGTGCAGCACACTGCACTTTCTTTTTTTTGATTTAACAAAAACACTGCTTTCACACTGCCCTTTTTGTAAGTGAACAAGAAATTATAAACAATAACGTTTGTTAAAGCAGTTTATTGGACAGAAATGTTTGTACTCCTGTGATACGGTGTCTGCTGTGCAACCATCAGCTGTGTTGTCGGAAGAACAGCCACTGGCAAACTCGTTGCTCTGAGGGGCCATTCACATATCGCACCTTTTTGCACACACAAGTTCTTTATTCCAAATGTAGACTTGGAAATATAAAGCAATTTGGTTGTGAAATGTGTGTTATACTTTTTTCAGTTATAACAGTAGAATAGTTACCTCAGACTAATGCGGAACAGTCAAACACAACAACGGAGCTAGAGTTGGGGCATAGACTGTAGTTTGTTAGTTGTAAGTAACTGAGGGTATGGTTGATGGTTGCTTAGCAATGACAGGCTAATGGTGCTCAGTTCAAACTATGAGATTCTGAAAACTCAAAATGACAGCACATTCTGCTAATGTGTTGGATGGATCATGTTCACTCCTCAAATGAATAATACCAGAGTTTGTTTAGAAGCAGACCGAGACCTTCCATTTGTTTAATGCACCAGTGTGAGATTACTGTATTTACGCCTGTCCACAAGACACACACCAATGGAAGAAATGAACTCGAGTTCGATTCTAACCAAACAAGACAGGTGTAAATACACCATCAGGAGGATTTAAGTCAAAGACAGTGGGTTCCTAATTAAGTTAGAAACACACACACAAATATAGATACTGTATACACAGTTTCTACACACATCAAATAGATTCTACATATATTAATAAAGCTATGAAGCATATTCAGTCACGGGCAGTTAATGTTCTTTTGATTAATTTTAACAGCACATCCATTGCATTATTAGGCTGCTGTCACTTCAAGGTAATCTACAGTGATTATGTTTCTAAACTGCTTCCACCTTACGCTCGACTGACTTTTACATGAATGAGGGCATTTCAAATTGAAAATGTATTTGACCCAAGTTGTCATAAGGCACAAAAGTGACACTCAGCACACACACTGAGGTGTCTCTTTCTGCTCTGACTCTTCAGGTGTTTGCACCACAAAGCCACATCAGTCTTGTTTATATCTGATTATTTGTGTTTCTTTGCTGCTGTTATGTGCAGCAGTACTACGCTGCATGTATATGTTTACAGATCAAATAGAAACCGAACACCTCTGTTGATTGACATTATATAACGTCTACCCCTGCCACACTCTGTCTCTCTCATGCCTAGGCATTTCACACATATAAAAGCCCTGGAATACATAATATAGAAAAAAAAGAAAACAATTTATAGCTTTTAAATCTATATTGAATCCAAAAAATGTATTTGAAACTATTTTTAAATAGATATTTTATTGTATTACAGATGTTTTTTTACCCAGGCTTCATGAACACTTTAATAAAATTATATTTATCATTTGTACCTAACTGATCCCCTAATGTCCTTTTTTGTCTCTCTAGCTGGCTGCAATAAAACTGGGGCGATACGGTGAAGACCTGCTGTTCTACCTCTACTACATGAACGGAGGAGACCTCTTACAACTCCTCGCTGCCGTTGAGCTGTACGTCCAGCTGATGCAGTCTTTCTTGCTCTAAATTTCTATTGGTAAGTAACCACAGGTGGAAACGGAGAGGCTTAATGGAAGGTTTTGTTGTATCTTAGCTTCAACCGGGACTGGCGGTACCATAAAGAGGAAAGAGTTTGGATCACAAGAGCACCTGGCATGGAGCCCACGCTAAAGACCAACACTTACGAGAGAGGAACATATTACTTCTTCGATTGTCATAACTGGAGGAAGGTCGCTAAGGTAAACATGCTAAACGCACTGTTCTTTACTACCATTTTGTCTTGAGCTACAGACAGTTGCGGACGGGTTTTGCTGGGTGACTTTTTATCATAACAAAATACAGTGTCAGTAATAAACACACATATATGTCTAGAAGACAGGACATTATACACTTTTTTTTGTAAATATTTGACCCAAAACCACAAAATCAGTCATAAGTTTCAATTTGTGTAACCTGTAAACTGAATAAATACGCTTTCCGCTGATGTATGCTTAGTTGTATTTTGGACATGTTCTCCTATTCTAACAGTTTGAATATCTATAACCTGAGGGTTCTAGAATGGTTAAATACTAAGAAAGTCATCTTAATGAAGTTTTTGTTGGAAATTTACAAAACATCTTTTAATTGCTGAGATTTTTAGCTTTAAAGAAAAACCTATCAAGTTTGACCTATTTAAATGAATTTTTCTCCATTGCTAAAGTCATACCTGGAGCAACATAAGACTGGATTTATGCTCCAGGGTTACTTTTATGAAATTGAATGTTTATAGTTTGTTTTTATAATATTGTTGAATTATACTTTATGTTAGAAATTGTTTTTGGACAAAAAAACAAGTAGAATTTTTCAGAACATACCTTTTAAGTATGGGCTGTGCAAAATGGAAAAAATAATCATATTGCTATTATTATTATTATTATTATTATTATTAATGTATTTATTTTTATTTTTTGAACTAATATTGCGATTTTATTTGCGATTTGGCAACTTTGCTTTTTCAAACAAGCTACTCTAAATGTATTCATTGCACAAGAAGTGCACAACAAAACATTTCACAATGAAAAAACATAGTATTGAGTTTAATAAATAAAACTGTAGTAAAATTGTCTTGAAAACAGACAACATGAAATAAATGAAGATTAACTAACCTCAGCTCTAGTTAAGCACATACTGTACCCAGTTGTACTAACTGCTTGATACACAAAACTGTAATAAATTGTCTTAAAAACAGACAACAGGAAAAAATAAAGATGAACTAACCTAAATTCCAGTCATAACAATAAATAAAAACTAACGTAAATCAAAACCACCTATTCGGTTCTCCCACTCAACTTCGTCATGGGCAGAGTGAGCTCTGATTGGTTAACATCTTTCTCCCTCTCAGCTTAGCTGTAAATGCCCAGTGTGCTGCATCAGTTCTGATTGGTTAACATGTTAAAATCATGCGCACAACAACATATTCTGAATAAAAATCTAAATAAAGGGATAGATAAAATTGCACCCTTGCGTGGTTTAGAAATTGCATGTGCTTAAATCGTTTTTTTTTTTTTTTGCGATTAATTGCACAGCCCTAGTTTTAAGCATAATTTAATGTATGTTTATTATAATGTAAAAGTTATGATTAATTTAACAGAAGGCAATAGCAACAGTGAAGCATTAAATCCACCTAAACAATTTGTATGTTTATGTTTAATTTAATAATCATAAATTCATTTATTATTATTATTATTATTATTATTATTATTAATAATAAATGTTATTAAATAATTAGTAAATGTTTAATGAATACAATGATATATGTTTATACATAAATGTTTTTCTTAATTTGTTTCTAACTACAGAAAAGGTCAATCTTGATTAAAGTCACTATGAAGTCAAAATGGTCATTTTTAATGGAATGTTGCTGTAATTATTCGAATTGATTTATCTGTGCACATATATTTTAATGTAATCTTAAAGCTCTTTTCCACTGCATGGTACAGTTCGCTTCGGGAACCGTTCACTTTGTAGGGGATATTCCACTGTCTTCCATGCCAATCACCTCACACTTTTTTTTAGCGCCACCTCTTCGGGTCAGGTTCCAAGTGAGCTGCATTATTACCAAAATGTGAGACAAACTGACCTGCAGATCACAGATTGGTCCAAAAGAATCATTAATTCCAGCTTCATTGGTTTTGTGACATGAGACGCCAAACCCGCATTGTTGGTTTGCATGACTAAACCATTTTATACCTCCGCAATAAAAAGACACGTGAAATGGCATCAGTAGCACTCCTCCTGTCAGCCTATTTTTATACACACAAACTACGATGAAAACACTTTTACCAAACAAATTCCAATATGAGGATAAAAAAAGTTGTGATTTTGTTAAAGGAGATCATGTGATTTATAAAAAATGTGTATAAATGGCAAACCAGCAGGCTGAGAACACTTTAAAACATCTTAAATGTTCTTTTGGTCGTTCTAAAACACCTAAATCATTTAAGTATTAGTCTTATTATATTGTAATTTTCCCCCAGAACTGTTGAGATCACCTGTGCTCTGCGTCTCACGCCTTCAAACGCCACCACACTTTCATTGCGTGTCGACATTGTCTTCTGAGGCGCAAAGCATTAATAAACGAAGAAAAGATTCACACAGCCTCTCCTACCACAGCAAATTACGTGTTTACTTTTGATATTTGGCGCCAGTTAATCGGTAAGTTAGAAGTTTGTTCTCTTTGACTCGTTGGAGGGAAACGTTGTTTTATTCGCACGTCTTTTATGCGACATTCCAATATTGGGCATAAATTTAATTCGCATTTTTTTTTGTATGGAAACGTAGCTACTGGGGTGTCACGGTGGCGCATTGAGTGTGCATGTTCTACCCATGTTTGCGTGGGTTTCCTCCCGGTGCTTCGGTTTTCCCTACAAGTCCAAAGACATGCGGTGCTGGATTATTGGGTAAGCTAAATTGTCCATAGTGTATGTGTGTAAATGAGTGTGTATGGTTGTTTCCCATTGATGGGTTGCAGCTGGAAGAGCATCCGCTGCGTAAAACATATGCTGGATAAGTTGGCAGTTCATTCTGCTGTGGCGACCCCAGATTAATAAAGGGACTAAGCCGAAAAGAAAAAGAATGAATGATCATAGCTTCTGTCAGTAGGTAGCCGATGAGATTTGTTGGTAGGCGAGGAGTGGAGGCTCTGGAATGAAAATGTTTTCAGGAGCTCATGGCAGTATATGCAGCACAACTATAGCAATAATCCCAGCTACTTAAAATTGTACTAAACTGCAGTGAACACGCATAGCGGACACCAAGCCGAGCTGTACCATTCCAAAGGAAAAGCTGCTTTAGTATACAAGTCACATCAGTAGCAAACTGCTAAGATCCAACCAATTCCAAAGAAAAGAAATCAAAATAATTTGACCAACATTTTTTAATTTACTCAATCAGAAAGGGTTTTCACTCCGGTATACATCACAATAGGGTAGAACCTTCAGAAAAGTGAACCAATTGAGCAGTTGGTGAGTTGTTTGTCAATGCTGATCATGTTCTGAATGCTGAAGTGAATTGTTTTTCCATCTGTAAATATGGCTGGGCATCAGCTGTGTTCTTTCCTGTGGTCTCCTCAGGAGTTTCACCTGGAATACGACAAGCTAGAAGAACGGCCTCACGTGCCAACAACCTTCAATTACAATCCGGCCCAGCAGGCCTTCTGAAGCGGAGTCCGTCAGCGCCCGTCAGCTCTAGGAGCGATCGGCCAGAGACAGCCAGCCGACCTGCCCGACCACAAAAAACCTGGTTTTATTCCTCAACTGTCTGGACAAGGACTGCGGGAGGGGGAGGGGGGGGGTGGCGGGGGTCTCCACCTTAAGAACTGGGGGGGAGGGACCCTGCCTTACAAATTATGTGCTGCCCGAACACAAAACTTCTATATATTTTCATTCTGTTTTTAAAATCCCCTCTTACGTTTTTTTTTCTTTCTTTTTTTTTTCTTTCCTCTTCTTCTTCTCCCTCCATTTCATTTCGAGCAGGGTCAATGTTTTGTTTACTCCTCTGATGGAAAGCCCCTTTTGGTGTTTGCCTGGAGTCTTTGAAGTTGCAGTACAGCACACAAACACAACCATTGGTATTTAAAAAGAAAACAACAACAACGACGCAGTTTGTGCTTTGTTTTCCGAAGCGCGCTGCGAAAACCAACAGGACAGACACAAAGACAAATCCAATACATGTGAATACACAAGGGCAAAAGAAAATGCAATGTTCATTGTTGCACTATTTAGTAATAAAAGAACACAAAAATTGTTTTCTGCTTTTGTTTTAATGTGGGGGAATTAAAAACAGTCGCTCCGCTCCCGTCGGTGTCTGGAAGGACGCACAGCCCTGTCATTAACATCATGGAGGTGTTTTTTTTGGTTTGTTTTTTTGCCCCCCCCCCTTTTTTTTCTTTCAACATATTTTCATTCCTTTCGCTCCATCCACCTGCGTTCCTCATCCAGAGCTCTTAACTGCTTAGCTTCAATAAATCCCGATCAGACTGTTTCAGTGAGCGTTGTTGGGCACAACCTCTGGACCAGGCGGTTGTGAGCTTACCGAGAAACATTGTTCCAGAATGACTACAAACCCTTTTCAGTCTTTGTTACGATTTTGTAATAAACGTGTACATTTTTTTAATTTTTTGACATCACATGAATAAAGATATGTATGTATGAATGTGTATATATATGATATATATAGATAGATGTATCTATATATATATATACATGACGTCTATTTTGGAAGAAGTAACTATGCTTGACCTCGTTTTTAGGAGGTGAACAGAAATGGCATTATGTGGTAGAAGCAAAAACACAAAAGACAAAAAAAAAAACAATCTAGTGAACAGTATGTTGAGCTGCCAGACGGGGAATCACGTTTGTTACCCTGTGCACTTAAAGACCAATTCAACGAAACGAATAAAGGTGACGTGGAAGGCCTGACTTTGACTGACTTGGGGACATCTGTATTGCGAAAAACAAACAAACAAACAAAACAAAAAAAATAAAAATAAACAAGGGGGTGGAGACATTTCAGCTGCAGCTATTTGAATAGAAGCATTTCGTAGGAAAGGGAAAACCGATAGTACGAAAAACAGACCAATCTTGTATTTTCTGACCACCTTTAAAGCTCCCTTTCTTTGTAATAAAGCAGAACGGCTTTCCTGAACCAGTGTTTGGACTCTGTGTGGGAAGGGAGTGTGTGTGTGGGTGAAACGGGCACTTTATGCATGATTAAAAACTAACCCTTTGCTTCTTTTCCAAGTCTTTTAATATAGATGCCATGAGGTTAATGAGGTAATATACAACACGACTGCTTACAAAATAGGCAAAGAGGAATCCGATGGAATGAAGAAACTGCTGTGTAGTGCTCTTGTCGATCACTGTGAATACTGTAAGACAGCAGCAGCTTTAAGGCAAGTGCAATTCAACTTCCTCCATCACAGTGCTCAAGGATGATTGATGTTTTTCTGTTTAGGCAGCACAAATGGACTGAACGATGTGTTAGTGTTCTACATTCTATATTATAGATCATTCATAAGGAGATTAGGGCCTGAAATGATTAGTAATCTGGATGAGAAAACAACTATAGGATTCTATTTTAAACTTTCTTTCTGGAAATAGCTTCATTTTACAAGTCCACTAGAGTTAAATGGTTAAGTTTTAGCATGTTTGAATGCATTTAGCTGATCTCTGGGTCTGGCAGGAGCACTTTTAGCTTAGCATAAATCATTGAATCGAATTAGACCATTAGCACCTCGCTCAAAAAAAGATTTTTTTAAAAGTGTTTTGACTTTCTTGAAAGATTAACTCAAAAATAAAGCCACACTCCTACATAACATTCTGTTTCAATTGGAATTTGAGATCTCCTGCAGGAGCACTTTTAGCTTAGCATAAATCATTGAATCGGGTTAGACCATTAGCATTTCACTCAAATTTTACTCTATCAAGAAATTCAAAAGGGGCGCCACGGTGGCGTAGTGAGTAGCACTTTCGCCTCACAGCAAGAAGGTCGCTGGTTCGAGCCTCGGCTGGGTCAGTTGTCATTTCTGTGTGGAGTTTGCATGTTCTCCATGTGGTTGCGTGGGTTTCCCCCACAGTCCAAAGATATGCGGTACAGGTGAATTGGGTTAGCTAAATTGTCCGTTGTGTATGTGTGAATGAGAATGTATGGATGTTTCCCAGAGATGGGTTGCGGCTGGAAGGGCATCCGCTGCGTGAAACAGATGCTGGATAAGTTGGCGGATCATTCCGCTGTGGCGACCCCGGATTAATAAAGGGACTAAGCCAGGGGTGTCCAAACTTGATCCTGGAGGGCCGGTGTCCTGCAAAGTTTAGTTCCAACCCCAATCAGACACACCTGGGCTAGCTAATCAAGCTCTTATTAGGCATTCTAGAAACATCCTTGCAGGTGTTTTGAGGCAAGTTGGAGCTAAAATCTGCAGGACACCGGCCCTCCAGGACCGAGTGTGGACATGCCTGGACTAAGCCGACAAGAAAATGAATGAATGATTGAATAAATTCAAAAGAAGATGCTAATGGTCTAATCCGATTCAATGATTTATTCTAAGCTAAGAAAAAAAAAAAAAGAAGAAAAAAAAACTCCCATCAGACTCGGAGATCAACTGAATAGATTAAAAAATGCCAAAACTCAACTGTTTAACTGCAGCAGACTTCTAAAAAAAAAAAAAAGAAAAAAAAAAGTGTATACTTTTAGTAAATCAACATTGGTCAGTGATCGTTTACTTGTTCAAAACCTGTTTTGACCTTTTTTTTTTTCAAAGAACAAATGAAAGTCAAAGGGGGGCAAAAGAATCTCTATTAATTTTCATTGTATGGACAGGAAATTTGTAATTTTTGGTTCAAATAAATTGTATTTTCTAATGATTTCTAGATGATTTCACTAAATGTTTATCATATGGGTTAAAAAAAAAAACATTAAGGTGAAATTTCAATTGATCTTGCTGAATTTGACATTTCTGTATCTAAAACAACTAGCCAGAAGAGCGATTTTAGCATATAAAAATATCTGTGCCTAATGTTCCATGACAAAAAGACAATACAGACACCATCTACTATTTACGTGACCACAAGTCATTATGAAAAACATAACTTCTGATGAAGGTCATTAAAGATACATAAAACAATCATGGTCTAAAAACGATGCATTGGTCCAATCCACAGTCAGTTCCAGTTGAATGTGAGCAGGCGGCTTGGAGCCAAAATGATGCTGTACAGACTCCATAAGAAATATAGTGGCTGAAGGGTCAATGTCTGTAACCTCCTCTGGAACCAGTCCTTGTCCTTAAAGTGATTTATACCATTCAAGTTGCTTGGTGGTTTTACTTGGCACTTGGTTCCCCTGGAGAAGCCTCAGCTGTCGAGGAAACAGGACCAGTTTTGGCACCTTCCTCTGAAAATAAAGATTAAATTAGTGTCTGTAGTGGAAAAAGTCATTATTTTACTGTCTGCTAGGAATGAACATTTTGGATAAAGACCACCCACAAAGAAACCAATTGTTATAGAAATGTTATGTTTAACAGAAGTCACAAAATAGGCTAAATTTAGGCTGTCGATGAAAACAGGCGACTAACAAATAAACCAAAAATAGACTAATCATCATATTCCACAGACATCACGTGTATGGAATGTCAAGTTCTGCACAGTGGTCGGATGGATTTTAAGCCATTCTTCTTGAAGATTAGTGCCGAAATAACTATGTGATGCTGGTGGAGGAAAACATTTCCTAACTTTATCCTTCAAAACATCCCAAAGTGGCTCAATAATCTGTAGGTCTGGTGACTGTGCAGGCCATGAGAGATGTTCGATTTCACTTTCATGTTCATAAAACCACTTTACAACCAGTCTTGCTTTGTGTGTTGGTGCATTGTCATCCTGATACATCATTCATTCATAGTCATTCGTCACTGTCTATTTGATGATTAATCTATTTTAGTCAAGACGTTTATAGACATCTCAAATTCCAATTGAAATAGATTATTAAGTAGGGACAGGGCTTTCTTTTTTAATCTAATTACTTTATAGCAAACTAACGATAAGAGAGGTGTGGTTGAGAATCTTACGGCTGAATCTATCAAACTGACATTATCAGAGAAAAACGTCAGAGAGACCGAATAGTCAGACTTTGAATATTACCAAAACAGACATTTTTTTTTTTTTTGTTAGTGAATGAACTTGACAGATTAATCTGTTTACATGGACATGACTATCCTAATTTCCTCCAGATTTTCATGTAATTTTGGGTGTTTCATTTTTAATATGTGGACTTCAACTGCAGTTTTGCACTTTCACTTTCATCCAGGAACACTTCATTCATGCCCCCTGTGACAAACGTGATATTGGATGTGAGTATGAACTGCTGGAAGAGTGTTGTTTCAATGGAATTTGTCTGTGGTCCATTACTGACTCGATAGATGCAGAAAACAAAGAGTCAGACAGCAGTGTGCGTATAGACTTTAATGAGAGTTTGATTAAGGTTGTTTACATGTTTGTACTGCACTTCAATACTTCTTAA
Organism: Danio albolineatus; assembly: GCA_903798035.1. Taxonomy (NCBI): domain Eukaryota; kingdom Metazoa; phylum Chordata; class Actinopteri; order Cypriniformes; family Danionidae; genus Danio; species Danio albolineatus. Next base: position 1,580,792 of record CAIGQQ010004470.1, read on the forward strand.
TCGGCTTAATACTCTGAATGTCTTAATTTGATTTGTTTAGTTCGATCATGACATTAGCTGGATTAAATGCATAAAAAATAAATTAAATAAAAAATTATCTTAATTTTCTTAATCGTATTTAAATCGGATTATTGGCGTCCATGAAAACGTACTCAATGTGCACTAACAAATTAACATGGTACATTTTGATTTCACATGGTCTTTAAACACAAAAATCAATTGGTGGGTTATAACTTAATATTTGGGAAACTGTAACCAATGTATAGATATACACATGTGGATATTGAGTTTTTCTAAGCCTGATTATAAAAGCAAAGTGTGCTTGAAATCTAAATTTACATCGTTTTATTTATTTTGCTAGTTCACATTGTTATTCTTAAAGTGAATAATACATTCATTCGTGTTAATCCACTGAGAAAAATTGGTTTGTTTTGGTAATCTACAATGAAAGTCTGACCATTTGGGGTCCTTCTGCTGTGGGCTTCCATAGCAACTGCATCTTAATACCCATTTCTCTTACCGTTGCTTTAAGGGAATAATGTGCAAAAGAAAGCCTTGTTCTATACTCAGTATTCTGTTTCAGTTGGAAGGATATCGACATACTGAAATAGAAGTCTGAGCAACTTCTGGTTCACGCAGACTTTAAAACCGAAACTGAAGAAAACAAGAAACTACAAGAAAGCATCTTCTGTCTTTCTTTTCACAAAATCATATATGAACTGTAATCCTGTAGTACTTTTCCACACATCTGAAAATGAATCGATACAGTAGATAATCAATTTATTAGCTGAGACCCATTTGGTCACCATTATACAGTTTGTGGTATGACCAGTGTCTGCACTAGATGCACACAGTGGGATGTTATCTGACTAAAGTTAAAGTGAAGTAAAAGGCCAATTATGGGACCTCAGTTTGAGAATGAGTTAACATTTAAGCCATCAAGTTAGTGCACAAACATTAAGAGCAATGAGTATTTAACACAGTGATGGGAAAACCAAACTTTTTAAAACTTCGAAACAGCTAAAAATATGCATTAAAATAGACCTTTTCAAAGATATTATGAAATTTAAATTGAAAGTATAAACTATTAATGCACTTGGCTTATCATTTTTGTAATTTATATTACATTTTTTTTTACATTTTTTAGGGATTGGACAATGAAACTAATATGCCTGGTTTTAAGACCATAATAATTCATTAGTATGGTGTACTAATGAATTATTGCTCTCCTTTCGTGGCCAATACAGCATCAATTTGTCTTGGGAATGACTAGTTCTGCATAATGGCCAGAAGGATTTTGAGCCATTCTTGCAGATTAGAGAGCAAGTCACTAAATGATGCTAGTTGAGTAAAACGTTACCTGACCCGCTCCTCCAAAGTGGCTCAATAACATTTAGAACTGGTGACTGTGCAGGCCATAAGAGATGTTCACGTTCATGTTCATCAAACAACTCCTTAACAAATCTTGTTGTGTGTATTGGTGCATTATCATCCTGATACACAGCACCACCCTCAGGAAACAATGTTTGAACCATTAGGTGCACATGATCCTCCAGAATGGTTCGGTAGTCTTTGGCAGTGATGTGCCCATTGAGCACAAGTATTGGGTCAAGGGAATGGCATGATATTGCATCCCAAACATCTCTGATCCACCCCCCATGCTTTACTCTGGGTATGCAACAGTCTGAGTGGTACGCTTATTTGGGGCTTCTCCGCACTGTAACTCTCCCGGATGCTTTACTGATATGTCACTCTTAATGTTGTGTGCACTGTAATATTTTAAGTAAAACTGCTTGTACTCTGCTAAAAAAAAAATGCTATTACTCTCCAAATTAAACCTTCACACTCTGCTCTTACTGGTGGAATGTACAATAGATGAAGATTGGCCACCAGGCTGGTCATATTTAGCCATCAAACCTCCAACACTAAATTGACCAGTGTTTCAGTGTATATACTGTTTGTTCCATTGTGTTCTCTGCTAAACAGGCCAACTAATACTATTATTTTTATCATTTTACAAATGTCTCATTAAAACATCTAAAACTCATAAAAATCTGAGATCAGGTAAAAACGGACACCTATTTAGCAGTTCGCCACTGGGGGACAATCTGCGTGATTCATGTGGATATCATGGTATTAGACAGATTGCCTCAGAGTGGGGAACCAACATTTTCAAAATGTTTCGATATTGTTATGACGTAACTTAGCCCCACTTACTGCATAATGTACTTTTGAGGCTTTTTTATGTGAGAATGTAGTTGCTCAGATTGCAACTATGCATTTTATTTATAAAGATAGTGCCTATTTTAAATATATTTATAATTTTGGAGATGCAGCGCATCTGCGGCCACCAGACTGTCATTGAGCAGAGCAAAGACACTTTACGTTCCGCCACAAAATGTCAACAGAGACCACATAATAAGCCCTTAGAGGAGGAAAAACTCAGCGTAATTTCAAACTACAGCTGATCAAATCAATATTAAACTGGTAAATGACATTCCAAGTTGATCTCTCTTTTGTATGTTGTATTTATATTATTGTATTAAAGTCTAGAAGACTTTTTTCAACACATTCCTAAACCTAAGTTTTAATAAATCATTTCTAATCACTGATTATTTTATCTTTGCCATGATGACAGTAAATAATAATTACTAGGTATTTTTCAAGACACTTCTATACAGCTTAAAGTGACATTTAAGCTTAACTAGGTTAATTAGGTTAACTAGGTAGGTTAGGGCAATTAGGCAAGTTATTCTAGCCAAAATAAAACAAATAAGACTTTCTCCAGAAGAAAAATATTATCACACATACTGTGAAAATGTCCTTGCTCTGTTGAACATCATTTGGGAAGTATTTTTGAAAAATTTAAAGGGGGCGAATAATTCTGACTTTAACTGTATATTAGAGCTCATTTCTCTTGGCAAGTATCTTATTGCGCGACTGGAATCATGTGAAGCCTTTTAAAGTCCACATGAACCAGAAGTCACTGCAGACTTTTATTTCCCAACAATGGCGTATTAACATTATGTTAATAATTATGTTATTATGCTTCCATCCGGAGATGCGAATTAGACTTATGAGCAAAACTGGAATATTCACAAATAAAGCACCGTCTCCATCTATTGTGTCAAAGAGAACAGAAATGTCACTTCCTGATAAACTGGTGGAAACTTTCAAAAAGACAAGATGTCATTTGCTGAGGTCGGAGGAGCCACTGTGGGCCTTTTTATTTTCATTTATTATAAATGATTTGCGCCTCAGAAGACGAAACCCAATGAACGCACAGTGACTTTTGAATATCAAATCACTGAACACCATAGAAGTCCGCTAAATGGAGAACAATGCAGGAATTAAAAAAAATAAATAAATTATAATAATTAAAAAAAATGACTGATGCATGACCGAAATGAACATATTAGATGAGAAGGGGGCAAGTTATCCAAAAAAATGGACGTGAACTAATTCTTGAACAGAAAAACTAATCTTCAGATTTCTAATGCTTTTCCTGGAGATCTTTCCTGCAATATTCAGTTCCAACACACCTGTCTGTAGATTCGAATTAGCTGGTTAAGGTGTATTTTATTAGGGTTGAAGCTGAACTTTGCAGGATGGTAAATCTCCAAGAACATTACTTCAGGACGGTTCCATCAACCAACCTTTGTCCTTCTTTTCCTGGGTCTCCTCTGCTGCTGTTTTATCAGCTCTGAAGAAGATCCGAGCACTGCTCAGTGAGAAATACAGCAACTCAAACTCCTACGAACATAGAGAACATGTGAATAAACAAGGTGATGACCATCATTGTTGAAGATGAAGAAGACGATCCTGTACCTGCAGATATACGTCCAGTCTCTTCTGGGTCAGGTTCATGGTCTGCATGAGCTTCTCATCTTGGCTGGTGGACTGAACGTTCTGCTCCTTCACCACCGCATTCATTTCCTTCACATACTTTTCCCTCACAGCCTGGAACCAGTGGAGGGAGTCAAACTCCTGATACTGGTCCAGCAGCTTCAAGATGTATGCAACTCCTGGAAAACATGCTAAATGTCTATGAATAGTCCAGATATAATAATAGGGCACTGAATCTGCAACTAATCACTCTTCTCTGGTGGAATGAGGTGCAATCTTCACCTGAATTTTTTAAAACCTTCACATTTTTTGAGAAACTGCTTCTCAGCAAATACATAACCACACCAAAACATTAAAGAATTAGTTCACTCAAACAAGAAAATTCAGTTATTTAATTGATTCACCCTCCTGTCATTCCAAAAATGTAGTTTAATTAAATAAAATAATAAGGAGAGATCGAAAATATCTTCATGTGTGTTCTGAGGATGAATGAAGGTCTCAGGGGTTTGGAACCACATGATGGTTGAGGAATTAATACCAAAATGTAAACTCTTAAATGAACTGACGCTTAACCCAATGCACAGACATTTCCAAAGCGATGAATCGCTTCATTCCTCTTCTATATGTTGTCTTCTATATGTTGTTTTGGATAAAAGTGTCTGCTAAATGCTTAAAGGTACAATAGCTTTAGTTATGCTGGCTGAAAGTCTTTTCGCATCCTGATAGCGATCATTAAATGAAGTGATCCAAATGTATTTACATGTATTAATATCCTTTGGAAGCTGTAGGACCAAGAAAAGTGCAATCAAAACATTCAGCCCGAACATTACGATTGGCTGTCCAACCTCCCTGTCAAAATATGGGATTGCAAAACTCTGTGAAACCTGTTTGTTCTGAAAGGTCATTGGCGCATTCACGGTCTGGTTCAGGGCAGGCTAACATCAACAAGCTGCTGTTACATGAATGTTATGTGATTGCTGATGTCTAGTGCATGTTCATGTGTTCAGGTGGTGTGGCTTTGGATGGCGAGTGAAATGTAGGCTAACGATGTAGGCTAATCAGGCTAACGATAGCATTTTCCAAGATCTCCTATTGCACCTTTAAAATGACATTTAATGTAAATGTTTAATAATAATAATAATGATAATTCCTTACATTTATATAGCGCTTTTCTGGGCACTCAAAGCGCTTTACACAATGGGGGGGATCTCCTCAGCCACCACCAGTGTGCAGCATCCACCTGGACGCGACGGCAGCCATTTTGCGCCAGACCGCACACCACACACCAGCTGATTGGTGGAGAGGAGACAGAGTGATGAAGCCAGTTATGATATGGAGATGGTTAGGAGGCCATGATGGAAAGAGGCCAGTGGGCAGATTTGGCCAGGATGACATCCTGGGATTTTTAACGACCACAGAGAGTCAGGACGTCGGTTTAACGTCTCATCCGAAAGACGGCGCTCACTGAGCAGTATAGAGTCCCCTTCACTATACTGGGGCATTAGGACCCACACAGACTGCAGGTTGGGCGCCCCCTGCTGGCCTCACTAACACCACTTCCGGCAGCAACCCAGCTTTCCCATGTGGTCTCCCATCCAGGTACTGACCAGGCGCAGCCCTGCTTAGCTTCAGTGGGCGACCATGTGAGAGTTGCAGAGAGCTAGCTGCCGGAATTAATAAAGGGTTCCCAGTCGTTACTGAACAGCAGATTCAAGGACTTCTTAAAGCACCTTTCATTTTAGATCAAGCTCTTTTTTTAATTCCCACAGCATATGTAGCGCCATGAAAGACCTTGCTGTATTTAACGTTTCATTCATGAATTTTCCTTCGGCTTAGTCCCTTATTTTTTTAGGGTTTGCCACAACGGAATGAACCACCAACTATTCCAGCTTTTTTTTACGCACTAGATGCCCTTCCAGCTGGAACTCAGTCCTGGGAAACACCCATACACACACACTATGGCCAATTTAGTTCATCCAATTCACCTATAGCGCATATATTTGGACTGTGGGGGAAACCCACGCTAACACGGAGAACATGCAAACTCCACACAGAAATGCCAACTGGCCCAAAGGAACTCGAACCAGTGACCTTCGTGCTGTAAAGCAACAGTGCGAGCCACCGTGCCGCCTCTTAACTTTCACATCAGAGTAATAATGATGCTTTCAATGTGTCATTTTCAAAAAATCTGTTTTAAACAGTCATGAACTTTAACAGCTTTAGTTAAAAAATAAATAAATAAAAAATTAAATACTGGATATATTTAAATGTGATTTCTGAAATATCGATGAAATACAAGATTTCTTTCTTGATATCAGCACAGTACAACTGCTGAAATAACACCATAAACCAATTTCTTTCACATTCGAGCACTTTCAAGGACCTGCAGCGGGAAAAATAAGACGTCACCATTTTTCTCCGAAAACATACTTCTAAAGATGCTGTTGACTTGAAATTTTCACCAGATGTTGGTAACAACCAAAGAAATCCCTATATGCAAACTAGTCTAATTAGTTATATGTTATGTGTAATCAAATGAAATGACACAGGGAAAAGTATTAAACACATGAAGAAAGGGATGCCTAGAAAGACAGTGAAAGCCCAGACAGCAGCTGAAATCTCTCAATAGTTATTCAGCAACCCTCTGTCCTTCGCCTTCATAAATGATTATCAGCTGCTTCAGTTCAACATCCACATTCGCAGGATGATGAAGATGAAACCAGAGTGGACATTTCAGCAAGACAATGATGCAAAAAACAGCCCAGAAAACATTCACACGGGGAGTCAGCGTCAATGCTTCCCATTCACTTTAAATCAGTGACGTCAAGCGTTCATCAGTGCTGCTTCAGGGAAATTTCTCAACATTTCAAGCGCCAATGGAAGCGTCAGCCAATCCGATAGCTTCATGCAAATACACCAGCTCAGACAGTAGCCGATTGCAGAATGATTTCATTGGCTGACGCTGCTATGCTGATCGCGTCAGCCCAAACGTCAGACACGTCCCTCTGTCAACCGTTGACGCTGAAGCCCCGTGTGAATCAGGCATTAAATGCTTTCAGAGAAAGAAAAATCAAGCTGTAGAATGGCCCAGCCAATCACCTGATCTCAATCCAATAGAAAATACAAAATAAAGATCAGATTAGATAGACGAGATTTCTAGAACCATCAAGATTTTTACGCTCTGAAGTCTGTGAATTTTTTTTTAACCTCTTAAACTCTGGTGCTATTTTGGGATTTCCGTCTGGATTTTGTCTACCTAATTTTAAAAGCTTCCCAAATCCACATGCAGAGGAGTAAATGCAAAAATGTGGTATCCTTTTAAAGAAAACCCTTTAAATTTTCATAAAACACTGTTGAAAGTGATTAAAATAATTGTATATGTTGTCTGTGTTATTATAAACACTTAAAAAAAGAGGCGCTTTCTGTATTTTTTCTTTATAAACTCAAATTTAAAAGAGTATCTTTTAGGTTCTGTGTGGTCTAGGTTTCTGTAATTAATTTTGGGTGGTTCCTGCACATGTCAGTAATCATAAGAAAAAAGAAAAAATGTCTCTATCATAATCTATGCAAAAGTTATTGTATTCCAACTGATGAGAGGTGCTATACCTTTTTTTTGTAATTTCCGCCTAGCAAACTTTGAAAGTCTTCCAAATCCAAATGCAGTGGTATAAATGACAAATTCCAGTGTTATTGGACAG
>CAIGQQ010004470.1:1598335-1650386 GCA_903798035.1 Danio albolineatus
TAATATTAATATTTATTTATATATAATACAACAAAGTTTATATATATGTAATATTACTTTAAATTAAATATAAATAGTATATATATATATATATATAAATAAACATTTTCTATAGATGTACAAATAAATATACACGGATGTACAATAAATATACAATAAATATACACACAGTGCACACAAAAAAACTGTAAGAACGAACATTTATTTGTGTATGAGACTAGCTGATTGTCTAACAGCAATAAAATATCTTATTATTTTAGCAAGTTACCTTTGTTAGTATTTAAAATATAAAGTGTGAGGCCTGTCTTGCTCAGTTTTGACCTCATTTATAGTCAACAACTTTAAAGCTAAAAAGCAAAAAACAAAATGGCATGAATCATCACTTTTATTTTAGTATTCTGATGTAAAACTGATGTCAACAGAGAAGAATCGCAACTACAAATGTGAAAGCAATCGGTCAAAACTTTCAAAGAGACTAGCAAAATTAACATTGTAAATGTTGATTTCATGCCCACTTTAAAAGTGACTTTCAAGGACCAATAGCAGACAGGTAACATATGTTCTAATGGCCTTTTGTGTGTCCTACCTTTGATGTCGATGAAACGGTTGAAGAAGCGAATGGGCTTGAGAGAGAAGAAGTGAGCCAGATCCTTCATGCCCACTTTGAAAGGGTTTCGATCGTCCAGTTTGAGGTGTGTGTGAACAGATAAGCGCAGGTCCTTCTCAATCTCTTTGCACAGCTTATCTAGCAGGTGCTAATAACCAAAAAAACTACAATTAATATTGACGTCAATTTAAAAAAAATCACTACAAAAAAAAACACACAGCCTTCATTTTGTTAACCTCATTCAGGATTTCCATGATCTCGGTGTCATAACACTCCAGCAGTTGATCACATGACTCCATGTGTTTGGCATGCAGCATGGTGGGCACACAGTCTCTGAGTGCACTGAACATGTACTAGAGAAAATGTTTTAGATGATTAATACATTTTTCCATTATTTAACAAAAAAATAATCAAGTGAGTATATTGAAAGGTTGTTTTACATGAATTCTGGCTGCGTCCACAGCATTTTCATACACGTCATCCAGGTAGATGGGGAAGACAGTTCGATGCCAGTACAGAAAACTGCAGTCACATTGCATATTGACTCTAAGGAGAAAGCATATCCAATCATACACTTGTAAAACTAAATGAATACTTTAATACAGAATTACTGAATTACAACTGAATACTTTTGGCTCTCACCGTTCTCTTAGTTCACTGATCAAGTCTAGTTTTTTCAGCACAAGTTGTAAAGGCAGGAGTTCTTCATCCTTGAAGGTTTTCTGTATAAAAACAAAAAGCCAAACAGCATTTAACAAAACAGACCTAAAAACAACAACAGAAAACACAGTACAGAACATAAAATAAATGAGAACACTCCAAACCAAAACATGTTTACATAAAACAAAACAAATCAAAAAGTCAGGGCAAAACAGAACAGAGCATCTCATCAAAAGAGAAAAGAAAAGCAAAAACACAGTGGAGAATATAATAGAAATCCAAACACACACACAAAAAACAAGAAATAACAAATCAAAAACAGGTCTGAACAAAAGAACAAAACAGAACACAGAATTTAACAAAACAGAAAAGAAAAACAACAAAACACAGCACAGAACATAAAAGAAATGAGAACACACAAAACCAAAAAAAAATAATTACACAAAACGTAACAAATCAGAACACAATAAAGTACAGAACATAAAAGAAATTCGAACAGACACAAACAAAAAATAACAAATAAAAACAACAAAACAGAACACAGCATTTAACAAAAGAGAAATTAACAACAAAAAAAACACAGTACAGAACATAAAAGAAGAGAAGACAAAAAAAAACAAATAAATACATAAAACAATAGAAAAGAAAAGCAAACACACACAAACAGTAGACAGCCTAAAAGAAATCTGAACACACAAAGACAAAACAAAACAAGTCAGAACAAACCAAAAAACAGAGATTTGTATGATTATGGAGCAAATCATACAAATTAGAACACACAAACGACACCAGAAAGAAAGACAAACAGACAACACAAAATAAACAAACACCACACACGAACAACAAATAAACAACACAGGCCCAAACAGAAAACATTGGACCAAAACAGAATAGAATTAAAGGCCCAGTACACAACTTTCACCACTAGAGAGCATCCATTCACAACAAACAAAGGTGTAGTTTGATGCATGTGGAATTATGCGAGTTGTCATCTTCATGACATCCTACAGATATCAAAAGATTTGAAACGGACCAGAAATGAGCAACACAAAACATTTTAAAGCGTCAAGTGTTTTTAAATTTTTTTTTAAAACAAACTGAAATTCGAGGGATTGTGTGAAATCATTAAGCATAGAGACACATGAGGATGCAGTTTGAGTCAAAATGATTAATTTCTCTGTATTTTAAACATTCTTTGAAAGATTTTGGATAACGCAAGTACACACATCAGCAATATACAGTGGGTACGGAAAGTTTTCAGACTCTCTTAAATTTTTCACTCTTTGTTAAATTGTAGCCATTTGCTAAAGTCATTTAAGATCTTTTTTTTCCTCGTTTCCTCAGTCATGTTTAGGTCTCTCCAGAGATTCTCAATTGGGTTTAAGTCAGGGCTATGGCTGGGCCATTCAAGAACAGTCACGGAGTTGTTGTGAAGCCACTTCTTCGTTATTTTAGCCATGTGCTTAAGGTCACTGTCTTGTTGGAAGCTAAACCTTCAGCACATTCTGATGTCTTGAACACTCTAGAGATGGATTTTTGTCCAGTATATCCCTGTACTTTGCCGCATTCATATTTCCCTCGATTGCCACCAGTCGTGCTGTCCATGCAGCTGAAAAACACCCCCACAGCATGATGCTGCCACAACCATGATTGACTGTTGGGACTGTATTGGACAGGTGATAAGCTGTAAGGTCTTGTATATACAGGTGTGAGGCTTTCCTAATCAAGTCCAATCAGTATAATGTAAGACAGCTGAACTCAAATAAGGGTGTAGAACCATCTCAAGGACGATCAAACGAAATGGACAGTTAAATATACAAGTGTCATAGCAAAGGGTCTGAATTCTTAGGACGGTGTGTTATTTTTTATTTAATTTTTTTTAATAAATCTGCAAAATGTCAACAATTTTGTGTTTTTCTGACAATGTGGGGGGCTGTGTGTACATTAATCAAGAAAAAAAATGAACTTAAATGATTTTAGCAAATGGCTGCAATATAATAAAGAGTGAAAAAGTTAAGGGGTCTGAATACTTTCCGTACCTAATATATATATTGAGATATATATACACATTGTTCAAGTGGTTTTACATAAATCTTACATACAGCGTTTAAACAAAACAGAAAACAGAACAAAACACACACAAAATAACACAGAACAAGACAAAAATCAAATCCCTTGGCATTATGCATCTTTAAAATATTAAATTACCTGGATGTCTCAAAGTCTCAACATTTTTGTATTAGTTTATATGCAAGCGCTATAAACTGATCATTGATTTGATTGCTAAAACGCTCTTTTTCTGATCTATACTCACCATCTGAGTGCCAACACTGAGAGCCAGAGACACGATCAATCTCCTCTCTTTGGTGCTTGGCCCGTTCAGAGTATTTTCGGCCAACACCAGAGCCGACAGCACATCCAGCCTCTGCTCACTGTACTTTTTATCAGAGATCACTCGTTTCTGAATGAAGAAGACATCCTGTCATTGTCCAGAATACCTAATCCAAAGTATAGTGCTAGTTTATGAGTAATGCTACTGTACCTTAGCTGTAGAGATAGAGACCAGTGCCTGAGACTGCAGCTGTTGTGTGATGTGAGACACTGAATCTGCTACGACCAGTGACCGGCGGTGGAACGTATGCTCTACGGCCTGTGCCAAACAAACACCAATATAAACACTTCCTCATAGAATACAATTAGTGATGCATGAGGTGTTGAGCAATTAGCATACTAGCTATACAGTTGAAGTCAAAATGATTCACCCTCCTGTGATTTTTTTTTTCTTTTTCAAATATTTTCCAAATGATGTGCAACAGAGCAAGGAATTTTTCACAGTATTTCCTATAATATGTTTTCTTCTGGAGAAAGTCTTATTTGTTTTATTTCGGCTAGAATGAAAGCAGTTTTAAATATTTTTGACTAGGGTCAATATTAGTAGCCTCCTAATATTTCATTTCATTCAATTGTCTACAGCAGTGGTTCTCAAACTGTGGTACGCGTACCACTTGTGGTACACAAGCTTCCTTCTAGTGGTACGCGGAGGAATCGCTGAATAATTAAAGTTAAAAAATGAACACTTTTAACTATTTGATGTGTACGATAACACCGATATGACTAGTAAATTAATTTTAATAGGCTAAACCTTTTATTTAAGTGGCTGACAATAATAAATTTTGTTAATTAGAAGAATTAATCTGCCTCGTTTTGAACTGTGCAGTGCTGAAGCTGCTTAATTAGGCCTACTATGCTACTGTACTTCAATACCGGTTATTATGGTGGTACTTGGAGAGACATTTATTTTTCTGAGGTGGTACTTGGAGAAAAAAGCTTGAGAACCACTGGTCTACAGAACAAACCATCATTATACAAAGATTTGCTTAATTACCCCCATAAGTTGCCTAATTAACCTAGTTAAGTCTTTAAATAGTCACCTTGGAATTATAAGGTTCTATCTGCGTTCTGAATGATTTTGAGATATTGATCTTAAAAGTTTTTGCATTCCATAGCAAACAGTACACGAGTAACATTTGTTTTTTAAATAAAAAGTCTTAAAATGTAAGCAACTAATTTTAAAAAATCCCATAACGTAAATAAGTTGTCAATTTAAAAAAATATGTCAATAACTCAATTTTGACAAAAATGTTAGATAGAACCTTATAATTCTAAGGTGACGAAATGTCACTTTAATAGTATCTTGAAAAAAATCTGCTAAAATATTATGTACTGTCATCATAGCAAAGATCAGAATTTGTTATTAGAAATTAGTTATTCAAACTATTATGTTTAGAAATGTGTTTTTTCTTGGGGAAATTGGGGGAAAAATATACAGGGGGTCAAATAATTCAGGAGGACTAATAATTCTGACTTCAACTGTATGTTGGACACTACATAGTGAACTAAAATTAGTACTGTCCATAGTGAATGCACATTTTGACTTGATGCAATGCCGAACAAAGTCATTTTACAGTTTTTTTGGTGCGCAAAAGTGTTCTTGGAGCTCCATATATGTATACAGTTGAAACACAGGAATGTTTTAAGAATGTTTTTTGGCCTTTTCTGTTTAGAGGATGAGGGAGCACTTGGATTTCAGCTAAAATCTCTTCATTTGTGTTCTGAAGATAAATGAGGGCATTGCAATGACATTATTAATAAGATAATTAATTAAAACGCACCTATGATGAAAATCAACTTTTGTAAGCTGCTTGGACAGAACTGTGTGCAGGTATAACGCAGGGGTGTCCAAACTCGGTCCTGGAGGGCAGATTTTAGCTTCAACTTGCCTCAACACACCTGCAAGGATGTTTCTAGAAAGCCTAGTAAGAGCCTGATTAGATAGCCCAGGTGTGTCTGATTGGGGTTGAAACTAAACTTTGCAGGACACTGGCCCTCCAGGACCGAGTGTGGACACCCCTGGTATAATGTGTCCACTGTCATGCCATATTGGAGTGATAGAAACACAGCAAGTCTCTCTTTTTTTAATTTTGACTTTAAAATAGGACCCAAATCCCAGTGATTTTGGGGCCCACTGCAATGTGATGTAGGAGAGCGGTTTTCCCCGGCCACCGAATTGATTTGAGAGGCATGTATTGTATACAAATGTCCACAGAGCTTTTTTTTTTTTTTTGCAAATAGACTGGGATTAAAACATGTTAAACTTTAAATCAGTTTAAAAAATTTTTTAAAACAGCATGTTTGTAATGAAGACAATAAAATCGATATGTAATTCTTAATCTCTATAATGGCCGCATAGTGTCAGTAAATGCTATTATGTCTGTGTGTGTGTACTGCAAAGGCATTTGTGTGTGACTCATCATTTCAGAAAGGCTTAAATAAACTCCATCACAAATACATTAATATTTCAGCTTCATTCGAGTCTCTGTGCTCTTTATCTGATGTAACACATGACGAGAAGCAGACATGCACATGGAAACAGTGGGTGGGGAAAAGCAGCTCATTTGCATTTAAAGCCACAGGCTACAAAAACAGCTGGCCTGTACTCAGACACCAAAAATGGGCAAATTCTGAAGGCTATAATACATAATCTGATAGGTATTTTGAGCTGAAACTTTACAGACACATTCTAGAGACAGCAAAGGCTTATCTTATATCTTATAAAAGGGGTTAAATAGGTGCCCTTTAATTAATAAGAGATTTTTCATTTTTGGGTGAACTAACCCTTTAATGTGTACATTTTGTGAACACCGCAATGCTTGAAATTGTATTGTAGACAACAATTAAGAGTTTCAATTATTAGAGTTTCAGTTATTATACACAATATAATATTGTGTGCACTGAAGCCAACATACTGGATATGTATGTAACACTCCTAATTAATATTTAAAATTATGTACTTGACCTTCAGTTAAGACTGCCTAGTGGCTAACAAACAGCGAACTATGCAATAAAAAGTTTCTATAAAATGCAAGAAAATGTTGCTAAAAAATATGCATTTAAATACTTTAAGCATTTGACCTACTTTTAACAGCTCGACCAATCGGCACAGGGCCTTGACCGAGGTCTTGGTCATGGGCCGCTGCATGGACATGTACATGTTCATAGTGGTCTTGATGATAGTGCTGATGCTGTAAGCGTACAGTATTCCCTGTACAAATACAAACACATCAGATTATGAAATGCACTGGAAACTATAAATATCTTAAAAGAAAAATAGGAAATGTAATAATAACAATCTGTCTCCACCTGCACAAAGATATTACACCTGTTGCTCAAGTCCTCTGACAGTTTGTCTGGTTTTGGTTCTTTTGATAATATTGACTCCATCTTCATCATCCAGGAGGTCACAAATATGTAGTAGGACTGCATGTCCCTGGGCACAGAAAACACACATGTAATATATTGAGCTGTAAATAAATTCCTTAAAAATACATGTAACATATTTTTATGATGATGAAGAGCTGTAATTGAAAACAAGGTTTAAAAAAACGAACCAAAAATAATATATATACAGTATATATATATATATATAGTCAAGTCTGAAATGTTTTAAACCCGTGGGGTATGAATACTTTTTTACTGTATCTATATAACGTACTAATGTAATGTATTTATTCATTCATTTTCCTTCAGGTTAGTTCATTATTGATCTAATTAATCTACTAATCTAATGTTGTATATGTGTATTGTAATGTAATCTGTAATGTTGTATTGTAGATTTGTGAGGGGTGTACTCAATGCTAAAGCACCAATTATGAAATGTTATTCTTAGATGATAAATGTCACAAACATCTAATGTATGCCTATGTAAAATTTATAAGACCTAAAAAATAAATAGAAATCTTAAAAAAGGAAAATAATATTTTATTTAATTGCATCCTGGGTTTTTATAAATTTTTCGAAGTGAAATGTAAGCCCTTTTCAGATGCATTTTACAAGTGTGAGTCAAAATAGGTTGCTATCTGTTATAGGACTCTGTATTAGTCAAGTATAGTATAGTATTCTGAGCAAAAATTACTCTTAAATGCTCATACTCTCATTTACACTCTTAAATGTAATTTACTCTCATCTTAAACGTAAATAACAGCCAGATTAGGCTACAAGCATATGCATAGACTTCAGGGTTTTCGTTTTATGCTAAAACACAAATATTTTTTTGATTTAAATAGTTATTTATTATTATTACCTAATTAGTAACAAATCATTATGAAAGCAACATTAGTACATTTAACAACATTAGTACATTTAGATAATATCAAAAGTAGATTCAAATTCTAGCATTTTCAAGGATTTCCAGCACCCGTAAGAACCCGGGACATAAAAAATACAGTTGAAGTCAGAATATTTTTTCCCACCATTTCTGTTTAATGGAAAAAAAATTCTCAACACATTTCTAAACATAATAGTTTTAATAACTACTTTCTATTAACTGATTTCGTTTATCTTTGCCATGATGGCAGTATATAATGTTTTACTATAGATATTTTTCAAGAGACTAGTATTCGGCTTAAAGTGACATTTAAAGACTTACTTAACTAGGTTAATTAAGCAACTTATGGGGGTAACTAGGCAAGTTATTTTATAGTAGTGATTTGTTTTGTAGACAATTGAAAAAAAAAAATTCTGAAGAGGGCGAATAATATTGACCTTAAAATGTTTTTTAAAAAAATTACAAACAGCTTTTTTTCTTGCCATTTCTCCAGAAGAAAAAATATTATAGAAAATACTGTGAAAAATTCCTTGCTGTTAAACATCATTTGAGAAATATTTTTTAAAAATAATAAATAAATAAATAGTAACTTTATGTAACTGTATTTCTTACTTCATTAGTGTCTGAGCCTTTTGCTGCAGAAACAGATCTCTACTGCTGCGAATGCTCTGGAGACTCTTCTTGTCCATGAGTTTAGCTGCCGCTGGAACTTTATTAATCAGAAACGTGTCTGGGAACCAGATGATATTAGCTGCTAATGTCACTGCAGGAACCTGGAAGAGCCAAATCAAATGAGATTTTACTTGGAGAACAGAAAGACATGTAGTTTTCATTCCCACTAGTCAGTGCACTCGCCTTTTTACACACGTCCAGCAGGGACTTGTAGATCTTCTTGTCCACAGCTCTGAAGATATGGAAATGGAGCACAAATAGTCCACAAACACCCGTATATTTATCCCGCTGGTCGATCTCTGATGGCTCACCTGGACAATACGGAATGCATTTACTGTAGGTTTTTTCTGGCAGTCAAGATGTCTCATTGAAGCCATTTTGTACAATATTAACAATTATTAATACAAACCAAGCTTTGACTCAACGTTGGCAAAAATGGTTCTGATATTGTATGCAAACTCCTCTGCGAAGGCACTGTTTTTAGAGACGGATACATTTTCCCCTGGGTTATCAAACCTCTGTTCCACACAAGCCTGCAAATGTAAGAGAGAGAGAGAGAGAGAGAGAGAGAGAGATGGAGAGAACAATGTTTGATGAATAACACTTTCCCCTACTAGATAGGTTTATAGCAATAAAAAGACATAAACAACAATAAATAAGTAAAAATAAATACATAAATAAAATGAAAATCTAAAACTTTGTAAGGAATTACATTTTAAATCATTTAAAGGTAGAAGCCTGCATAAAATAAATAAATAAATAAAACAATATAAAAAATAATGGAAAAATAAATAACACAATATATTAAACACTGCAGCATTTCAAAGCACAATAATTTACCCACACACTAGTGTCTGACAAAAGTAGTGTTTGATGAATAACACTTTTCCTTAATATATAGCTTTATAGCAATAAAAAGACAAAAACAACAATAAATGAAAAATGCAAAAAATAAAATTGAAATCTAAAACAGTCTTTTAAGATCTATTTTGATAAAAAAGAATTTACTTTAAATCCTTCAAAGTGTCAAGCCTGCATGAAAAACAACATAATAAAAAATTAATAAAATAAAAAAAACAGCACACTATATTGAACACCCCTGACATTTCAAAGCACAATAATTCAACCACAAACATCAGTGTTTGGTGAATAAGACTTTTCCCTAAAAAATAGATTTACAGTAATACAAAGATTAAAAAAAATAATAATAATTGAAAAAACAAAAATAAAAATCTAAAACAGGCTTTTAAGATCTATTTTGCTAAGAAAAATCTACTATTTCTAAAGGAATCACAATTTAAATCCTTCAAAGCATCAAGCTCGCATGAAAACAAAACATAATAAAAAGAAAAAAAGAAAACAACAAAAAGCAAATAAAAAAAATAAACAACACATTTTATTAAACACCCCTGACATTTCAAAGCACATTAATTCAGCCACAAACTTTACAGTGTTTGATGAATAATACATTTTCCTAATACATATGTTTATAGCAATAATAAAATACAAATAAATACAAAATAAATAAATACAAAAAACATCTATAAATAAAAAAAATTAACAAAAATCTTAAACAGCTTTACTTGAAAAAAAAACAGCATGGCATGAAAAACAAAATACTATAAAACAAATAAATAAATAAGAATACTAAAACAAACCAAAAGAAAAATAAACACAGCATATTGAACCTCCGAGACATTTTAAAGCACAATAATTAAGCCACAAACTTCAGTAAAAATAATTCATTTAACTTTATATTTAACATATAAATTGATATGAGTATATTACTAATTAATTATACACATATAGCATAGTTTTCTGAAAACAATCTTCTTTTTACAATTACATACAAATATGTCTCTTTTATAAGAAATATTTAATTAATTTATCTATGTATTATGTAAAACCTAACTTTTATATATTTTATTTTACAGATTTTATTTCTATTCTTACATATATTAATATTTATATTATATATATTAAAATACGAACATTTCAAATTAAGCATTTGCTTTGTAATTTAAGTATTTGATATAACTGCAGAATATTTGTTCCAATGCAAAACTTTATTTGTGAGATATGAAACTATTGTGCACAATTATTCAGCGTGTACTCTATTTTTATAGCTTTTTTGATAGTTTGGATAGTTCACCCAAGTGGTTCTAGACATTAAGGAATTAATTTCTTCTGTTACACAAAACAAGATATTGAAAAAGAAGCAGCAGTTTCCACATTAGAAAATCTTATGGAAGTCAACTGGCTGTTTTTAACATTCCTCTGCATTTCTTTTTTTCTTGAAAGAAAAAAAAATAGGCTTGGAACAAGTGGAGGGTACTTAAATGATGATCAAATTTTCATTTTGGTGGTGAACTATGTCTTTAACAATAAGAATTTCAAAAAAACATTGAAATAAGAAAGTATAGAAACAAAGTCAACCTGAAAAATCATGCTGTCCAATAGCTGCCCCTCCAGCTTAAATATGAGCTTCTCAAAGGGTTTTAGCTTCTCCTCTGGAATGGCAAACTTCGCCGGGTTATGATGGACAGATTTCAGCAACCTTCAGGAAACAATGCAGGATTTGTGATTAGAAAATCTTTTCACAAAGTCATTTCAGTAAATGAAAACAAAAACCAAGTCAAACGTTAGGTCACAAAACTTTGTTAAGTGAAATAAAATTAAAAACTCACAAAAAATGTCAAAACTAAAGCAAAACAAAACTGACAACAGTGTCTGAAAAACCAACTGAAATAAAATAATAATTAGCAAAAATGAATAATCGTTTTGTTCTAAATTCGTAAATACTCATTCTGTGGTGGAAAATCTGACCTACGGCTGTTTAAAGAAACACCTGTAGTTGTGCTTTTACAGTCAAACATGTCAGTCAAGAGCATCATTAAAAACATATTTTCTATATAAACAAATAAATATAGATATTTAAAAAAAAAATCTTAATTTGGCAAAACTACATATACAGTATGATCATTAATATGACTAATATGAAGAAGTTTGTCGGAATTCTTCAGAATTTTTTACTTTTATTAATTAAGTTGCATTTGTATGTGGTTTCGGGTTCATCTCAGTTGAAACTATTTTTTTGTTTTTCTTACTAAATTTCCTGTAAGCTGTACAAACACTAAACTTTGCTTTGGTCATCACTGGACAATCACTGAACTGTTAACTAAAATGACTAAAAACTACAACAAGCTTTAAAAAGAAAAAAAAGAAAAAAAGACAGTACCTGAATAAAAATTAATTAAAAATCGCAAACAGAACCACCATTGGACATGAACATATTTCATATTTTTTCTTCATTTTATGGCATCAGCAAAAAAAGTTCCACTCCACCTCTTGTACATCTTCCAGTGTTCTTTAAGCGTGGCGTGGTTCTCCATGATCTCATCCAGGGTTATGAGGACCACCAGAAGCTCTCCCAGATGTTCATACACTGTCTGGTTGTAGAAAAAAAAAAATAATTTGCAGTTCACCCAATAATGAAAATTCTATCATTCATTACTCACCCTCATGTCTTTAAAATGCTTTGAGACACAAAGTAAGATATTTTAGATGATATTCTGGAGCTCTCTCGTCCTCCATATACATCATATAAGGGTCCCGAAAGGCCAGAAAAGGAACAAAAAAATATTCCATGTGCCTACAGTGGTTGAACTACAAATATTCAAAGCTCCAAGAACACTTTTCAACGCACGACCTGAAGTGATATAGAAGATAAAAATTTTATTTTACAGTTTACAGTGTTTTTGGTGGACATAAATGTTATTGGAGTTTTGTATGATTACAATTGAAAACCACATTAAATGATTTGACATCTTTCTTTTCTAGAGAGAGATTAATTCATGCATTTATATCATCATGCTTGGACTATTGTAACTCAATGTATATAGGTATTGGCCAGTGCAATATAAAATCACCTACAAGTGGTCCAAAATGCAGCTGCTAGGCTACTTATTGGCACCCATAAATTTGAACACATTACCCCCATCCTGTGCTCCCTAAACTGATTGCCGACATGTTTTAGAATAGAGTTTAGAATTTTACTTTATGTTTTTAAGGTATTGAATGGTCAGGCACCACCTTATCTTTCTAAACATCTGCCAGATATTTTAACAGTAATTAGATTAAAGGAGTTGCATCAGAAAACGTTAAAAATCTCCAGATCCAAGCTAAAGAAAAAAAAAAGGAGTGTTTTCAATAGTAGGTCCTAAAATGTGGAATGGGCTACCTACTGTATGTCTAATAGAACAATCTCTAATGAATCTTTGTTCAAAGGGAAACTCAAACTACATCTCTTAGAAAAAGCTATTAAATTGATCTTATTGTGCCTATCTTTGTTTCTGTTGTACGCTTTCATCGTTTTTGTGGTATGTTGGTTGTACTGTATGCTGTTTTTATAAGTTGCTGTGTAATTGATCATTTATAACCCAAGGTATGTACAGCACAATAGACAACAACTGTTGTTTTATTGCGCTTTATAAATAAAGTCATGTAAAAAGTAAAGCAAGTAAGAGTTTGAACGTCTCGCAACGTTTTTTGTATGAGAGAGCTCTCGGATTTCATCTAAAATCTCTTCAGTTGTGTTATGCGGACGAACACATCTCAGAGACATTATGAGGAAGAGTAATTAAAAACAGAATTAACATTTTTGGGTGGACTAACCCTTTAAAATGACACAGAAAACAAAGGTTACATCACCTGAAAGTGTACACCTGTGGACTCGATGATTTTTGTTGCACCCCTGAGAGACAAAAACAAATGATCAAGCAATGCTGAATTCACATAACGCTACACGATATTTAAATGTTTGACATTTCTCACTTGCTGCTGTTGTACAATGCAGCTAACTGATGCACCATGTTGACCACCACCTCAAAACAGCGTGACACAAAGCAAGACAGCTCCTAGAACATAAAACAATTATCGTTAATGTTTGTTCAACCCCTGCCTTGTTTACATTTGATGCTGTGGCTACTGCAAAACTGTATTTAACTGAAGAGGTTTTTATTTAGTTATTTATTCATTTTCATTTTTGGCATTATTTATGGTATTTGTCTTATTTTTGTTGGTCTTTCATTTGTTTATGTTTTTGTTGTTTCTAGTCACCCATGTGATTGTGTTCTTTGTGCTTTAAAATTAAAAACCTAATAAATAAAATATTTTAAAAATTGATAAATAAGTTTTAAAAAATAACGTTAATAAATAAATGCCTATATTATTTTAATGACCTGTAGAAAACACACTCTTTAATCTCTCTGACACTTTACTGACTTTCTTTTTTCACTTAAAATCACTCCATATCTATGGAAAAAAACATTTCTGTGCATTTTTGCATGTGCCTCACAAAGGTAAGTGGGCTTAACAAACCAGCTGTAGAAACACAGTCTCTTTATATGCATCTGACACTTTACTTAATCTCCATTTTACAAAGACTCAATAAGGAATACAATGTTTACCAGAGAATTTACCACAAATCATGTTGCGCTTCATGCTTTCTCCAACCTTAAAATACCTCCTTTGCACAATATCTCTTATTTTCTGTCTTATGTAAAAGTACTTGTATAGTCCGTCTAAGGTTATGAGTAGGGCCAGACAGAATGTGTGGACATTTTTTGCTATTTCTGCAGAGAATTTAGTTTAAAAATCTGTGGATTTATCCGGAATAGTTTTCAGACTATCATAACTAAAACCTTAACATATGAAATAAAAAAAAATAATAGCTTTTTAACTTTTGTTTAATGTTTACAATGCAAATCCAATTAGATCTACTTTATTTAGTAAACAAAGCAAGTCTCTCATATAATATATCTACTAAAAATATTACTTTACAAGCTGTATTGTAAAAAAATCATATGAACATTTTCATATTAGTCAATAATTAAACAAATTAATTTAAAACTGAATAAATACAAATTTAAACACATTTACTCAAGTAAATAAACATAATCAATGATGGGCTAAAAATCTGCAGAAATCTGCAGAATTCTGTGTGCGCAGATTCCGTGTGGCCCTGGTTATGAATATATAAACTAAATACATAAACATTTATAGTATATGTATAGTTCGTGGTTAGTATAGTTAGATTACTTCTCCAGTATGTAAGTTATGTATAGGTTTAAATTAGCTCTTACGTCCAGTGTTGTGTTCAATTTTGTGATTATGTTTATTTATGTAGAACCGTGGTCCTGTGAGACACACGACATTTCATTCCACTGTATGGCCAAACATTTAGCGAAATAACAATAAAGCTTGAACTTGAACTATTAAACCAGTCTTGGATATTTATTTTATTTTATTTTTTAATGTTATATGATTGAATAACATCTTATGGAGAGTGTTTAAGCAAAAGACATCACCTGTGGTGAGGACATAATAAATATTATGCTATTAGAGCTGTGGTCTGTCTATTTTTTAACTTTTTAGCTCAACTGGAAAACAAGACTACAAGATCAAACCTGTAAGAAAGAAACGAAGCGGCCCATCTGAATCTGAGACTCTCCCTCCACCACACTGGTGTCTGAAACTGCAATTCAATAAAAAAAATTAAAAATAAATTATCAAATGGAGTCATTTAATAATGATCTAACAATTAATGTAGCATTCTGGTCATTCGGTTCATTAAAAAAAAATAATTCCAGATGGAATATAAAATTCTTGCTTGATGTCATGTTGAGTTAAAAAGATTTTTGTGCAGAAGGTCCAAATGAAAAAACAAAACTGCAATTATTACCTCCTTCTCCATAATACAACAATCCGTTGTAGAACTTGGTTTCAGCCTAAAAGTAAAAAGCACAAAAGTGATTTACAGATTTGCTTTATTTGCATGAAATTTGACATTATAAAAATCTGTTCAAAATATTAGTATTTTTGTGTGTTAAAATATAGTCATTTACTGCAAACATTGTATTGTGTTGTATTGTATCTTCATGCTAAAAACCATTCAAAATGACACAAATATATATAATACATATAGTAAAAGTCCTTCAAAAAAATGATCACAAATTATATCACATCAGACTTTCTACATTAACATATAAAAACATTTCTGGTTAAACTTTAATAAACAATTCTTAAAAGAAGAATCCACTTTTTCCAACAAGTTAAACTGTTGACTTTTACCATTTTTGAATCCAATCAGCTGATTTCAGGATATAGCAGGAGCACTTTTAGCTTAGTTTAGCATTGCCCATTGATTCGGATAAGACAATTGAATGATTTAAGCTAAGCTAAGCTATGCTAAAACTGCTCCCGCCAGACCTGGGAAAAAGCTCAATGGATTCAAAAATCGCTCAATTTAACAGTTTTACACTAGGGGAGTTGTAAAATGAGCATATTTTCAAAAAAGTGGAGTGTTTCTTTAAGTGAAATCTACTGTAAATAAGCCCCAACAGGTCAAAACTGCATTGTTGAGGAGAAAAAAAAACATGTCAACTTGGTGGTGTAAGATTTAATTTAGAAATAATGTAAAACGCCACTAATAGAAGCAAAATTACTATAAAAACTAAGCATTTACAAAGAATCTAGATATGTATTGCTTGCTTGATCTTAACTGCAATACATAAGTTTGAAATATATACACCACAGTACATTTCAGATGATAAAACAAAGTTATCAGAGTCTTATACTCAAAATATTAAGCCCAAGAAATATTAGCATTCAACGGAACCCTTAATAATAATAATAATAATAATAATAATAATAATAATAATAATAATAATGATAAAAATAATAACGACAATAATATTAATAATAATGATAATGATAATAATAAAAATAATAATAATAATAATAATAACTATAATAATAATAATAATAATAACGATAATAATAATAATGATCATCATAATAATAATCATAATAATAATCATAATCATAATAATAATAGACCAAACAAGCATCTAAAATGTCTTCTAAATTATCAGATTTCACTGAAAAATTATTTTTATTATTATGATTTTCATTCTTTCATTTATTTACACTATTGGTCTCAAAGTGGATTCCTGGAGGGCCACAGCTCTGCACAGTTTTGCTCTAACCCTAATCAAACACAGCTGATGCTTAAGCAGGTGTGAGTTGGAGCTGGTTGGAGCTAAACTATGCAGAACTCCGGCCCTTCAGGAATTGAGTTTGAGACCATTGATTTATATAAAAAAATGTTAACCACTATTATTGTTTTTTTCTTTATCAAATATTTTCCGAGCAATGTTTAACAGAGCAAGAACATTTTCACAGTATATCCCATATATTTGTTTTTTCCTGGAGAGAGTATTATTTCTATTGGTTTTTCATTTTGACTACAGAACAAACCACTGTTGTCCAATGAGCTGGCTAATTAACTTCAGTTAAGCATTAAGCTGCAAAATTAAAAATAAAATATTGTGCACTATCACCGTGGCAAAGGAAAAATTAATTATTTATTAGAAATTAGTTATTAAGCTACTACAGTATGTTTAAAAATGTGTTAAAAAACTATTTCTTAAAACAGCATTTGGGAAATATTTGACAAATAATTACAATTTCACATGCGGGCTAATTATTTAGCTGTATATTAAGATAGAAAATAAAAAAATATTTAAAAGTCAAGTAATTTTTTTTATTTGTTAACAAATATATGCAGCCTCAGTCAGCAGAATTCTTAAACAATATTGTATGGTCTTGTACCTGCATGTATGTTCTTGTATGCCCATTTTATCTCCATTTTTCTAACTTACCTCATGTTTCAGCTTTTTCACCTCACAACAAAGCGCTGCGTACACTGTGATGACTTTATTAAGCACCTGGTGAATCAAGAGAGACAAAAGTAAAAGGTAAACTTACAATGCACTGTTATTTACAGTATCCAGAAAAAGCAATCAGTTTGGTAGCAAAAGAAGGATTAATAGACATCTTATACCTTATTGTCTGTCTTAATGAGCTCCAACAATGAGGACTGTTCATAAGGCAGGAGCTGGAAAAGAGCAAAGATATTGATTAATGCAGATTATGAGAAAATTAATACTGTTATAAAGCTATAATAAAGGACACCGTACCTTTAAAGCGATGGGGTCCAGAGTGAAGTCCCACACATCTCCAATAGAGTCATCTAACGCTTCTTCAATACCCTGCAGCTGAGCGGTGTATTCTTCTAAAAACCGCTCATAGTTTTTAACCTGCACTTCTGTGTGGATTTCTGCACAGGGAGAAAACAAATGCAACAATAAAAGCTCCAAATAATTTCCATCCTTATTTGAATGGCAATAAATTACATGTACATTTGTAGCCTATGATGCACTAATATAACTTTTAACCATTATTTATTTTATATGGGCGATTAGAAGTCTTTTATATGGACGATTTTATGTCAACTCAATCACAGGTCACCAGGTTAAAATGATGAATTTAGTTAACACGTGTTGTAAAGACAAAAAAATATATGACGTTAGGGCTGTGCAATATGGACAAAATAATCATATTGCGATTTCTTTGAACAAATATTGCGATTTCAATTTTATTTGCGATTTTGGCAACTGTTTTTGCTTTCTCAAACAAGCTACATACATGCATTCTGAATGTATTTAGTGCACAAGAAGTGTATAACAAAACAATTCACAATGAAATAACATAGTATTAAGTTTAATAAATAAAACTGTAGTAAAATTGTCTTTAAAACAGACAACATAAAATAAATGAAGATTAACTAACCTCAGCTCTAGTTAAAAATATACTGTACACAGTAGTACTAACTGCTTATGAACTAACCTCAATTCCAATAACAATAAATAAAAACTAACGTAAATCAAAAGCGCCTATTCGGTTCTCCCGCTCAACTCCGTTAACATCTTTCTCCCGCTCAGCTTAGCTGTAATTGCCCGTTGTGCTGCATCAGCTCTGATTAACATATTAAAATCATGCGCACAAGAACATGAACAAAAATCAAAATAAATGAGTAGATAAAATTGCAGCCTTACGCGATTTAGAAATTGCATGTGCTTAAATCGTGTTTTTTTTTCCCGATTGTGATTAATTGCACAGCCATAAATGACATTAAAAGAAATAATAAAAAATTAATTTGAGATTTAAAATATTCAGAAAACATTCAGAAATTCAGTGCAGAAAACATATATTAAGCTTCAGAATCTGGTGTTTTAATGAATGTTTTGAATGATACATAGATTATTACATAAACATTTTTTTATTAATTTATTTATAAGAAATATTTGTGGTTTTCATAACTGCTCACAAAAAATACTTTTACACAAACTTAAAATTAAGACTCTTTTTAGGGACCAAACCCTAATTATCTCTTAAACTTTGCTGTCCTTATATACTTTAAGGCTTTAAATAGTCTAGCTAATGTCTATCTAAGAGCAATTCCAGCATTATGGATGTGATGTGGATTTGCAGTAAAAACTCAAAACATAAATTCACATAGAAAGTATATGTTGACGTTATATTCAAACTTCTATTTTAGTTAAGGGACCAGAAAAATATCAATCTGTAAACATGTTTTGTATTTTAAATGAGGAAAATAAACATTCGTTATCTATGTGACCAAAAAAGTCTGTGAGTTTGCAGTATACAACATACTTTGCAGAAATACTGTGAATTAAACTGCACAACCCAAAAGAAATAATGTTAATCAAAAGGATAAGAGTTGGCTCGCTATAGAACAAAAAAATGAGGGATTTTATTTAATTTAATATTTTTGCATTTATGAGGAAAAAGTGTCGTTATGGATGTGACATCTCTCCGTTTGGATGTGACAGATGTGAAATTGCCACTAGTGTGACTTTTTTGACATTTTTGAGTATTTCTAAAGTACTTTAAATACTTGCTTACGCAAAAAACTTTTTGATGAAAATTTTGATGAAAACTTTATTTTTTCATGCCAAGATAGACATTTGCATGGAATTGCACCTAACCAACCCTTAGTCTCGATACAATCCAACCAACTCTTTAAGATCTCAAAACTCAGGGCTTCTGGTCGTATCCAGTAGGCATGGGATGATAACCGTTTATAGGGTATACCGCGATTTGGAAAAGTCAAAGTTTTCATACCACCAAAATTTTCTGCTATACCGTTCCTAAGGTATGTGTAAGAATTTTTATTTTTTTTATTTTTATTTTTGGTGTAAACTGTAAAGAAATCTGTGTTTTTGAAACAAACGAAGACCGCAGAAGTCAATGATGCACTTAAATTACTTAGCCTGACATGTTTACAGCCCCAAAATATTTGAAATGTTTCTCAAAATAAAATATCTTGTGTTCAATGTGGAAAAGAGGTTTTGTTTTCTAGCCAGACATTTAAAAGTGAAACCGTGATATTTATATCCAAGGTTATCATACCATCAGAATCTTCAACTGGCCCATGTCTAGTATCCAGTATAACAAAGTCCACTAAAAGAGGTTGAGCGTTGTCATATACGGCTCCTAAACTCTGGAATAGCCTTCCTGCTAATGTCCCTGGCTCAGACACACTCTCAGTTCAAAACTAGATTAAAGAACTAGACATTAGACAGTTTACTAGCATCCAGTATGTTTTCTTTGTATATAAAATCATTTTTGTGAACATAATTACAATAATAACATCATCTCAACTATTTAGAAATAATCATATTGGTTGAATTAATATTTAGTAGATGATAACAATACATTTTAAAATGTTTATCTATAACTGTCTTGATGACATTTATTTAAAAAAATAAAACATTAAACGATTACCATTCACTGGTAAATTGACTAAAATGAATGACTAATTTGAACACTGAAAGAAATCAAACCTCAAATAACATAACAGTCATGTGGGAAAAAAACTTTGAAATGAAAGACTTCCTTATCACATTTCCGTAAAATCGATCAAACCACACATACACACACTCATTTAACCAGAGGGCTTAAACTTGGCCACTTTCCCCTGGTCATCTGACAGCTAGCTAACATTACTGAGCTAGCTGCATGCTTTACACAGCTTTTCCACACAAAACAATTCTCAGTATCGTGCATTATCAGACGCGTTTCTTACTTTGTGATCCATCATCAAAGCGGTCAAACTCCCAGTCAGGAGATAACGAATCCACAGCCATCCTTACAGAAACGCCACAGACCTGTGTTTTCACTGAGCTGCCATTAGGTCAGTCTGTTTTGAGGCTTTACTGCACAGACAGAGGAGGGTCTGTGCTGTGAATCACATGATTTCGTGCTCTAAAGCCAACTTCCGGTAGTGCTGCTGAGCGAATTACATAATAAAAGCTCTTCGGTAATATCGAAACTCGAGTTGTAATAGCAATGTGATACACAAATTAAGTCGTTTGATGTACTTTTTTAGTTTTATTAAAATAGACGAAATTACACTAACATTCACTTACTCCTGCTCTCATCACATAACTTAGGTAGCACATTACAATACATTAAATGAACAAACAACGGCTTAGTCCCTTTATTCATCTGGGGTCACCACAGCGGAATGAACCGCCAACTTATCCAGCATATGTTTATATAACCCAGTACTGGGAAACATACATTTACACTCATTCACACACACATACACTATACCAGAGCACCCAGAGGAAACCCATGTGAACACGGAGAGAACATGCAAACTCTACAAAGAAATGCCAACTGACCAGGCGGTACTCAAACCTGCAGTGACCTTCTTGCTGTAAGGCTACAGTACTAACCACTGAGCCACCGTGACGCCCACAATAACCTATGCATTCATTCTTTCATTTTCTTTTCGGTTTAGTCCCTTTGTTAATCTGGGGTTGCCACAGCTGAATGAACCACCAACTTATCCAGCATGTGTTTTTACGTAGCGTATGTCCTTCCAGCTGCAACCCATCACTGGGAAACATCTACACACATTCATTCACACACATACCCTACAGACAATTTAGCGTACCTAGTTCACATGTACCACATGTCTTTGGATTGTGAGGGAAACCGAAGAACATGCAAACTCCACACAGAAATACCAACTGACCCAGCCATGGTTCGATCCAGTGACCTTCTGGCAGTGAGGCCACCCAAACTATACATTACAGTATTTATTAATCTTTCTTAATGTTAATTAATGAAAATAAAGTTGTTCATCAGTCTATGTTAAATCACAATGGGTTTATGTCACCGAGCATGAATTTTTGATTTTAATAACGCATATTCGAATAATTGGAAAATGTTGTACAAGTAGTGTTCATTCTTTGTTCATGTTAGTAAATAAATAATGAAACGTTTTTGTAAAGTGTAGGCCTCCTAATACAGTTTGTTTTTGTTTGTTGTTTACATAATTATTATATGAGATTCATAGTTGTGAAATGTTACTTTTTCATATCTAATAGCACTAGTTGAATAGTGATCTAAAAAAATTTTTTTTACTTTTGCCTTGTAATGTCATTGTCATACAGGAATACAGTAATTAGCTTTTTTGGTGTGTATTTTATCTTATAAAAATGTTTTAATTAAAATGTAATCAAATATCATGAACTTTGAACATACAAAATGTTTATTAAATGACTGACATATTGAAATTTCAGTCAGTTGATATTATTTGTATGTTTCATTTTCTGAAGTGTTTTTTAATTCCTACTCTCTCCGTAGCAGTTGATGGCCAGTAGACTGGATATTTATTTAGAGTAGGGGTACCATGTTTTTATATGATTTATTTATATAAACGCCAAATATGAGATGTCTCTGTGAATGTGTGCTGCAAATGAAATTTCCCTATGAGGACAAGTGTCTTTTTAGTCTTTTTAGTGTTATTCAAGTATTGTTTTTGCTGAAACTATGCCTTTTAATTTTACATTGCTAAAAAAAAGTTGGATTATCCATTAACAAACCCACCCATAGATAATAAAGTGATGTGTTTTTGTTTTTCTGTTTTAGATTAATATGGTACAAAATAATCAAATCAATGTGATGTTAGGCCAAATGTAATCTAAAAGTAAAAAAATGCAGTGAGATTACAATACCTAAAAAACAATCTACATTAAATTACTAACTACAATTAATGTCTATACGACTAATTAATTTCTAAATGCCTTTTTTAGAGTTATGAAAGATATAACTGTTTATTTTATTAGATAAACTAATGTAATAATGTAATTAAAACTAAATATTACATACAGTTATATCAATTATATTGCACTGGCAAGTTGTATTCAGAATTTTGGGACACTGAAAAGATTAAATAGGCTATTTTATTTGTTTATAAATTGAGTATCAAGAACTGTGAACATGCAAATAGGACAAATGTAAATATTTTACCAACATGAAAATGTCCTTACACGGCCAAAGTCTTCCATATTTAATTTTTTTGTCAACATTGTTTAGAATCAATAATTAGATATAAAATTGTATTTCACATTTCAATATAAATCATAATAATTAATAATTAAATATTTATTTAATCAATAATACTAACTATATTCTAATCATGGACATTTTACAAAACACAATGTAATTTTAGTGTTACAAGATGTGTTATCAGAGCATGTGCAGGCAAATTATTATGTAATTTCGTAATTTTAATAAAACTGAGTAGATTAAATCAAAGAAATTACTTAATTAAATACAATAGCCAGCAGAAAACTTGGTATTAAAAAGGGATATTTTGAAAGTGACTTGACTTGCAGTTCTCAAACTGTGCTGCGGGTGGCGTCATACATTACAGCGAAAACATAAGTTACGGACCAACCTTTTCCTCGTCATTGTGCAAATGAATACATTATTGTTTGCTAGTCAGTTAAACCCCAATGGCCACATTCACAACCATATACCCTACAGCAACAGTTTGGTCTGTCATCATTTTGTAATGAAAAAATGTGTGCCAAATAAGTTAATGGGCCGTATGAGGACAGCACAGCAGTCACCACAAACCTTCATTGACTGTCACACAGTCAGTCTAATAATGTGTATGGAAGGCTAATCAGGAGAAAAACGAGTACAAAATGTACTCGACAACTTCCAGCTTGTTGGTTTTAGGTCTTTGCTGCTTTGAGGTAAGCTATATTTATGGTAACATTGACTTAAAGTTAAGAATAATATGCAATTTAATAGCTATTGCTTTAATACAGTGGAGCATTTAAATTTTGTTAGTATACGTAAGATATGATCATGTTTGCTAAATGATAATTGTTTTTATTCTTCTGGGTTTTTTAAATATACAAAACATCTTATTTATTTGTATATTTTATACATTGTCAGTAAATAAGCAGTGCTATGTATTTTGTGCTTTTTAAAAATGATTTATTTTTTGGAATTGGTTTATGGGACCTTGATCTTTCCTTCAAATTTTGATGTTGAAAAGTTTGAAAATGTGACTTTCATTGACATTATTAGTATTTTGAAGTGATATATTGTTTATTGTTGTGTTGTAAATTAAGGTACAAAAGCCTGGTTATAATCTGCTGGTATTTTTTGTATTATTCTACAGACTTAATTCTCTATAATTGATTTATTATTCAATGTATTGTTATTATTGTTGTATTGTTAAACTATAAAATGTCAATAAAAGTTACTTTGTTCAACTACACAGTTGAATTTTAACATCAAAAGTTAACAGAGCAGATATTAATGTACCATAATGCAATATAAAACCGTAAATAAATAGAAACCACCAGTTAATAACAAAATAAGAAAACTGACAGTTTTTATTATGCCAGTATTGTGTTTTTATTATGCCAATATTGTGCTTTAGCATAACCATTATATCTGAATGTTGTACAACAGTACTGTAAATATTTTGTGATATTAATATATACATATTTGTCAAATTAAAACAAATAGTGTAATGAAATTACATTACAAACCTGATCTACAGTGATTACAATGACTCCAAATGAAATTGTAAAAAATAAATCATACAATATTCTGTGATTTTTTCCACAGTGAAGCAAGTATTATCAGTATTATTTAATTTTAACACGATTTGATGTTGACCGTTTTTGCATTGTCATTTTTTTTCTAAACATTGACTTAAAGTTAAGATTAATAGCAAATTAACAGCTATTGCTTAATAGAGTAGAACATTTTATTCTTCTTATATAGTAGTATGTCAGACCAGTATAATCAATCATCTGTGCTAAATGATAATCGCGTCATTACTGCATCTGTTGTTTACAGTATACAAAAAGTTCAAGTGTTAAAACAAAATATGCCTAATTAAATTTTTAGGTATTTTATAAATAATACTAATGTTGTGCATTAGCATAACCATTATAATTTGAACCTACCTAATAATTGTATAATACTACAGTGGTGTAAATTATTGAGTTTGTAAGAAAAAGATTTTTTTGACAAAATAAAATCATTAATTTTTTAACAATTCAGTTTAATATTTTAAAACTGATCTATGGTTACATCGTCTTTGAGTCAAATTGGAAATAATAATGTAATGTTGTAATGTGAGTAACTGAACAGTGATGCAGATATTCATTATTCAGAATTGTCTTTTTTTATGTTCATACTTTTATGTTATGATTTATGTTTTTCAGATGAAACAAGCAACCATCAAATCATCTTATATTGGTCCGTAATTACATCTTTATTCTGAATATCCAACAGGGAGTTTCACTATACCAAATATCTTTACATGATCCGGCACTCATCAATTCAAACACCTCAAGACTGGCTAAAAGTACATTGGGCAAAGTGTGATGGCGATGGAATCGGTCACTGAAGTAAATCAGAGAGAGGGACAGCTGGCATCATCTCTCCTGGCATCCAGAGAAAATGGCCATCAGTTTTCTCCAGACACCGGACATCTTGACAGAACATCTAGTTTGACTCGTGTCTGTAGTAGGGAGCCTTCAGAGTCAGACCCGCTGCTTCCAAATGCTTTGTATGGGGCAACAGTGAACATATCACAAGATGAGCCACAGAATATCCAGGAGATGCCAAGGGAGTCAATCAGGGCCATGGTTTTACAGATTTTGTTTCCATTCCTGCTCGCGGGTTTTGGTACGGTGCTGGCTGGGATGTTGCTGGACGTAGTGCAGGTAAAATGTATAGGAGATGATGATTTTGGACTGGATTTGAAACGTAACTGTAACTAGTTGTTCTTTGTGTTGGTCAATCAGCACTGGGACGTTTTCCGTAATGTGACTGAGATCTTTATTCTTGTCCCGCCTCTGCTGGGCCTAAAGGGAAACCTGGAGATGACGCTGGCTTCAAGACTTTCCACTGCTGTAAGATTATGTTTAATAATATACATTTATTCATTTTCTTTTCTGCTTAGTCCCTTTATTAATCTGGGGTCGCCACAGCAGAATGAGCCGCCAACTTATGCAGCATTTGTTTCATGCAGCGGATGTTCTTCCAGCTGCAACCTCACTGGGAAACATCCATACACACTCATTCACACACATACACTACGGCCAATTTAGCTTACCCAATTCACCTATAGTGCATTTGGACTTGTGGGCGAAACCGAAGCACCCGGAGGAATCCCATGCGAACACAGGAAGAACATGCAAACTCCACCGTGATGCTCGAAACTGTAAATATACAGTTAATTACTCATGTCGTGCAAAGGTTATTTTCAATGTTCAAAAAAATGAAGCAGCTCTTTGAAGTGCCAAGAATGGACTTTATTGCCGCAATAGCAGTAAGAGACATTCAACAGAGTGTCTGAAGGCTGGTGTCTTTGGCCATGTCCACACGTACATAGGTCACAGGTTTTCTAAACACAGTTTTCCCCGCTTTAATATTTGAATAAATTCTCTGTCCACATAAAAATACAAAAACACACTATGGTGCATGTTAAGGGCACGCCGAATCAACAGGTCACCAAAAACCAACAAAAACACAACACTTTTATGCTTGGTTCACACCAAAGAGGGAATTAAGGATTTTCACAAGTAAACTGCAAACACTATTTACTTATTGCTTTGATAATATGAAATATTTGGCTGATGCTTGTATGATCTTTAAAATTTTAAATGGATATGCTCCACCTCCATTATGTGAGTTTGTGACACAAGTTTAATAATGGTCGTGCAACACGATCTACTACTAAAGGTGACTGTGCTGTGCAGTTTAGACGTACAACCTTTGCACGGTCAGTCTTCTCATTTAGAGCCAGTCATTTATGGAATACAATTCCTACTGATTTAAGGGGTATTACAAATTACTCAAAATTTAAATACAAGTGGGGCGCCACGGTGGCGTAGTGAGTAGCACGTTCGCCTCACAGCAAGAAGGTCGCTGGTTCGAGCCCCAGCTGGGTCAGTTGGCATTTCTGTGTGGAGTTTGCATGTTCTCCCTGTAGTTGCGTGTGTTTCCTCCGAGTGCTCCGGTTTCCCCCACAGTCCAAAGACATGTGGTATAGGTAAATTGGGTAGGCTAAAATTGTCTGTAGTGTATGAGTTTGAATGAGTGTGTATGGATGTTTCCCAGAGATGGGTTGCACCTGGAAGGGCATCCGCTGCATAAAACAAATGCTGGATAAGTTGGCCGTTCATTCCGCTGTGGCGACCCCAGATTAATAAAGGGACTAAGCCTACAAGAAAATGAATTAATGAATAAATTGAAGTTAAAGAAATGGCTAAAACCAAATCAAGTGTATAAAAAGTGTGTAATTTTCTAACCTTTTATGAAATTCTTATTATATGTTTTATTCTTTTGTTCAATGTAACTTTACTATTATTGTATGTGTGATAATGTGTTTTTTGATTTTAGACTGCCTTAAAATCTGGCAGAGGGCAACAGATGAAAATTAGCCTAACTCTGGCTTATTTACAGATTTACTGATGATTAATGAGCATTTTCCCTGTTAAATAAATAAATACAAAAAATACAAATACAAATAGGTCAATGCAAATTATATACAAGTCCCCGTATCAATGTCCTTAAGGAACCAAAAGAAAAAATTATTCTTCACAGTTGATTAACTGATTTGACAAACTGATTAAGTTTGCAGTGATTACAATGATGTCGCACTAGAATGTTTGATTTCTCTTTATACATTAGCCATTAATGTTTCATCAGAGAGGGTCCGGAAAGTGGCTTAGTGGTTAGCACTGTCGTCTCACAGCAAGAAGTTTGCTGGTTTGAGTCCTGGCTGGGCCAGTTAGCATTTCTGTGTGGAGTTTGCATGTTCTCCCCATGTTCATGTGGGTTTCCGCTGGGTGCTCCGGTTTCCTCCACAGTCCAAAGACCTGTGCTATAAGTGAGTTGTATGAACTAAATTTGCCGTAGTGTGCAAATGTGAGAGTGTATAGGTGTTTCCCAGAACTGGGTTATGCAGCATCCACTGTGTTCATTTCACCGTGGCAACCTCTGAAATAGGGACTAAGCTAAAGGAAAATTAATGAATGAAAGTTTATTCTGCAAGTTTTGGATTTGTGTTTCGTCTGTGGCATTACAACATACAAAAAAACAGAAAAAAATACTTAAACTACATAGTATATATTATATAAATTGTTAATATGTTTGTATAAAATTGTTCAGAGTAAAAATTTTGAATTTTTTTGTTATGTTCAGCACAAAAAGGTACAAAATAATTGAATAAATTTCATAATATTTACAAATGACTTTGTTTTTATCTGCCCACTGAGTCTACTGCATCTTAGTGTGAAATTAGAATGACCGTTAGCAAATTTAGCATAGTAATTTGTCAAGCTTTGTAATATAATGTATTCCCCAATCAAATGAGTAAACAGTAAATCAGCTCTTCAATATCTACAGGTGAATGTTGGCCGAATGAACTGTTCAAGGGAGAAGTGGAACCTGATCAAGGGAAATCTTGCCCTCAAACAGGTCAATGCAGCTTGTTTACTCATTTAATGTTCAGTTGTTGAAATTCTTCTCTTTGTTAAGGTTCTTTTCTCTCTACAGGTACAAGCAACTGTCCTGGGCTTCCTGGCTGCTCTTGTAGCTTCGATTCTTGAATGGATCCTGAAAGCGGAGCTGATTGCAAACCATGTAGCTCTGCTTTGCGGTTGTAGCGTGGTGACAGCATTTACAGCATCCCTGCTGCAAGGTTATAATACAATTTATGATTCTTACTACTTTTATCTATCAAATATAGACCTTTTTTAATCTTTAAAGGGGTCCTATTATGCTCTTTCACTGTTTGAATGTAAGTCAGTGTTTAGCGTGTATGTTTGGTCATACAAAACCTACATATCTCAAAGTCAATTTCAAAAGGGGATATATATTCAAGAACTACAACAAACAGTTTGTTTGAACAACAAAAGTAATTTTCTAGGGTTTGTGATTTTGTCAAATTAGCCCCTCCCATGGAAAGGAAGTGTTGAGGTTGGGGAACAGCAAAACAACAATAACGTTGCTACTTGGATACGTCTTGTATTGTCATGCGATCCTCTTAACCAAGTATCTCAGCTCAAATTGATCAGATTGTGAAATATTTGATATTCCATTTCTCAAATAAATGTGAGAACACGTATTTAGTTGTTGAAACATCTTAATAACGATCATATTGGTTGATCTATGACAGTTGATGGCCACCGCCATGTTAGTCTAAACTGCAGTGGAGAGATTAGAGCTGCTGGATTTGGAACACGTAAACTCATAACTTCCTCCCCAAAAAAATAACAAAAGTGGATGCTTAACTGGAAGAAGAATTGTAATAAATCCATACAAACATTATTTATCTGTTGTGAATAACACACATATTTAGATTATACTTGTGTCCCAAATGGCACACTATACACTATCTACTTGTGCATTCAACCATGTAGTGAATAAGTTTGGTCTCATCCCGAATGGAACACATGTTTTTTTTTACCAAACAGAACTTTAAGCCGTTTCCTAGGTGATGTTTAACGGTTGCCAAATTAGTCAAATAAATGACCAAACTACCAAATAATACCTATCATAAATAGGTGTATTTATTTGCATGTACCATCTGGAGGTGACATAATCACTTTTTGCTTTCACAATAAAAAATAGATAAAGTAATCCAACATCAGAGTCTGCCCCTTCTGCTACATGAGCAAAACTGTGACCGTTGAGTGTGTGAAATGTTCAACATTCCACACTTATTTTTAACTGTTAAATAAGTTCATCATCCGGTTATTTATAGTGCACTTATTCTTTTTAGAAGTTTTCAGTGTAAATGCACTACTTACTATTTATATTTATACTATTTAAACTACAAAATTGCATAGAATAGTGCATAAGTATGCAATTTGGGACGCACCTAATGAGTAAAATGATTATTTTTATTTGTATTATTGTGATAGTACATATATGTAATTAACTGTCTTAATTAACGTTTGTTATATAATTGAAAACTGAGATAAGTTTTGATTTTTGATAAGTAATGTGCTCATCTTTCTCTGGCTCAGTGCCAGCCACCAGAACAGATTGCTGCTTTGGGCTTGACAGATACTGAAACACAGTGTAACACGTTCATCAATCACAATGCACCGGGACAGCTAACCAATCACAACACATTTCATCAAAAGTGGAACCAGGAACTAATCTATCCCTTTGTTCCAGCCTGAGGAGAAAGGTATTGTAAAAATGTAAACAATGTGAAAAATAATGATTTTTTTCGAAAAACCAATCAAGAGAACATGATCAAGGACACCCTTCAAACATAATCAAGACTTTGTAAAAGAACATAATAGGACCCCTTTAAATGCTTCATGACATCAAATAAGTGGCGCATTGTTTTTGTGGTTGCTGGTTATGAGGCAACTAAAAGATTCATGGCTTGTGATCTTGGCCATGGAAATCCATTTTCCATACAGGTTCATATTTAGACCCAACATCCTCAAGTCACATTTATCTCAAATTATCTGCATTCGCCAAAAGTAGATGATTCTTTGAAGCAATTGCTCGGCAATGAAAAATAAGGTTAAGCTTGAGAAATTTTAGAACACTCTTAAAGGAATAGTTCGGAAAATGAAAATACTACCATGATTGTCTCATCCTTCACTTGTTTCAAACTTGTTTGAGTTTGAAGATATACTGAAGAATGTTGGAAAATATCAGCCATTGACTTCCAAAGTTTTTTTTTCTTCTATAGATGTCAAAGGTTGCTTTTTTGTTTTACTTGTGTTTAACAGAGGAATGTTTACAACCGCGAGTAAACAATGTGGAAATTTCATTTTTAGGTGAACTGTTTCTGTAGGTGAACTGTGAACTTTAAATTGTTAGTTTGTTGAACAAAGGATAAAAAAAATAATAAATTGCATTAAAAAAGGTGCAAAAATGTCAAAGAATCTGACACATGCCATATCTTCCAATTTATGATAGAGTTTGATGAAAAAATAAACCTAGATTCAAAATGTTCAGATTGACCATTAGTCTTTGTGCATGACTGCATTTATTAGACTGTTTTCTATAAAAATGTGTTGTAAGAAATCAAAAGAAATACAAATGTGTATACAAAAAAATCAAGTTATTTAAACTCTACGGTATAGTAATACGTTATTACATTCTTTAAGGGCAGGTCAGTATTATTTTTATAAATACCGCTACACTTCTTTGTCAAAAATTTCTTTTCACGGAAAAAAGCCATCTGAGAACTGGATTAGGATTTTTTTTACTCAGTCAAGATTCTACACAGATACATTTCTTGAGGATTTTTGCATTCGGGCTCATGTTTTATCTGTTACACTGTCCTTTTAGTAGGAATCCACAAGATTAAGATTTTTGTCTGAAGGTGAAAGATTCCCCAGAGCAGATTACGTTGACCACACGGATTTGGCATGTCAACCAACAGAAAATCTTCCTAGATTGTAAGTGTCCCTAGCTGTGTTTTAATTACCCTGCACAAACTGAAATTGTGAATTATAGATGCACATAGGCCTCTCAGAAATAAAGGCAAGAATGAGGTTACTTAATAGTTACTTAAAGGTACATATTAGTGCCTAAAAAGAACAGTAGTAATGTTTAGGTACTAATATGTACCCTAATAATACTTGTAATGAGATGAAATGTGTAAAATCCATGCAACAGCTGTATGGAGAACAAGACAAAAAGAGTAATCAGAAAGGCATGGGTCAGACAACAGCAAACAGAGTCCATAGGGCAAGGCAAATGAGAATTCCAATAAGCAGACAAGAGTCCGAACAGTAACCCAAATCAACAGGCAAAGAGATAACCCAGAGTACACTAAAGGCAAAATGGTAAATCCAACAAGGCAATGGAACAAAAGATGTACTAAGAAACGGCTTCATAGAGTTGCTATCAATGAACAGGATATATGTAGATATGTAGAGTGAAGTGAAAGTCTGGTATTTAGATGGTGTTGTATTGGCTGTGTAATCAATGAAGTTGAACATAGGAAATGTTGTGTGTGACAATCTGAAACAATCTGTGTGAAATGAGCATTAGTGTAGCAGGACGGCAACATCTGGTGGTGAGTAGACAGAAGGACAGGAAAGAATTGTACCAATATGGACCCTTTTATCTAACAAAGTGTGCGTTTTGAAGAGGTAGCATCCTGGCAGGGGCGCCGCTAGCAATTTTGGGCCCCATGAAAAAATATGAGGATGGGCCCCCTACTACCAAGCTAGCTATCCAAACTCTTTGTCTGCAATGAAGTTATACTGACCTATGCATTTTATTATTGATTTTGTCCACTACTTATTAGTACTTAGTAAGAGCACGGCCATGACTGTAGCTAGCAGATGATTTATTGTTCAAATGGAAATGTAGTACAAAAAAAAGAAACAGTAATCAAATATTTACTGAAAATTTTACATTTCTAAACACACAAAACACCAGTGTGTAACTATTTAAATAACAGTACTGCAATAGTGTCTCATGCAATGTGCAGTACACTGGAACAGTGACAAAAATCAATAAGACGCACAATTATATTACAATGAGACCCATAAATAAGCCGAGACCCAGGGTAATTAAAGTGCACTTATTATTTTTAGAAGTTTTCAGTGTAAACACACTACTTACACTATTTATACTACTAAATGGGGTAGAATAGTGCATAAGTATGCGATTTGGGACGCAGCTGATGTTAACCTCGAGGACATCGCTGCTTTGACAGTTTACCTGACAATCACACTCAACAAAGCATCAACTCTTTTCCCACTACTGACTGACTGAACCATACAGTGAAAGGAGGGGGGGTGCAATTTGACAGTGACAGACACATTTATATAAGCAGATATAAGCCATATTTTTATGTTTTATTTCTAATAAATGGTTTTAATTGTAATTTAGAGATACATTCATAATTTATATTACATTATAGTAGTTATTAATTATAAAGCAGATCTCTGTGGGCCCCTAGTGCATGGGCCCTTAGAATCGTCCTAACTTTCCCCCCCTTAGCGGCGCCCCTGCATCCTGGTAACAGCGTTTGTACCTTGACACATTTCACAAAATCTCTCATGTTTTGCAAACTATTTCTATGGGCAGTCGAGAAAGCAGTATTTTGCAAAATGACAATGGAAAGTTTTTCTTGTACGGCTATTGAGCAAGGCACCAAACCTTGCTTCTTTGTTTTGAGCCCTAATAGTTTATTAACTCTTTAATTAAAGGCAAAGCTGACAGAATCAAAATGGCTGAATGGACATGATGGTGTATTCACTAACGTATTCAGTCTCAAGATGGTACCAAACAATCAAAAACAGCGCAGGAAGCAGACAAGCATGGATGTGAACGTATTCACTGAGAGGCAAGATGATTAGAAGTACACTGATGAGCCTGTGTTAGTCAGCGATTACTCTCTCTGAATGACAAACCTTGTAATGTTTCGACTGACCTATCAGAATCAGGTATTCCAGACAGCCATATAATAATCATATAGGCCATTAAAATAATCGCTAGGGGCTACAGTAAACATACTACACATGCAGTAGCAATATCGCTCATCATGATTTTTGCGAGAGGAAAAAAATTGTTTCGTTGAATTGTCTTAGTAAAAAGTAATCGTTCACTGTTATGAAATGAGGACTCTTGACTGCAAGCCAAACCTACAGTACCTTCAGGTATAAATAAAGTAACCTAACCTTTTACAATAGTTTTACTTTTTAGTATAGTTTACCTTTAGTATGAAACTTCAGCTCAACTCATTTCATTTCAATTCATCTAAATGTAATGGATCATTATTTCTAACCAATTAAACAAAAATCTAATAAAATAAAAAGTAAATAACCAACACAATCTCACGGCAATTCGTAACTTTTTGATTTAGTGGCTAATTTATATGAATTCGTACGATCTCATTTGTACAATGTAGTACGATTTGCTTATGCCCAATAGACTGATTTTATGAGGCCGCCATTTTAAACAGCGAAATCGAGGCTGCGGTGGGAAGAAACCGGGAAATATCGCCTGGCTGTACATCTTATCAGCGAAGAGAAAGTTACACAAATTTATACTTTCACTGCCGTCTGAGTGACCCAAAGGTCCATTCTTAATGAATAGTGAAAATAAGAAGGCAAATTGGACCTTATTTTCATCCAAGCTAAGGCAAATGGCACTAGTTAGTTTTCTTTTCTAAACACACGTTTTAGATGCCATTTATCAAGTTAATTAATTGATTCCTTCACTATATTGGACTCGTCACGATACAAAATTTTGGTACTGAAATGTAAAAAAATTTCCCGTTCATTTCCTGTTAACATTTAAGATATTGTTGATGGCGTTCTTAAACATATCTCTCTCTCTCTCTCTTATTTACACACACACACACACACACACACAGGATTCACACGCTGGTCTTACCTTTACAGTAACGTTACTTGTAAATAAAGTCTTGACATGACGGTCGTCCACTATTTATTTACGTTTTGATTGAAAGTCTAATATTGAGAAATGTTTGTGCTGATATAATATATTTTTGCAGTCAGTCAGAGCAAGACAGACTCCTATTGAACTTTACTGCATAGAAGAAGAGCAACCACTAGGAAAAAGCGTGAACTCAGATGCGCCCTCTTCATTGCGGCAAGTATTGCCATCTCATGATGGCAGGCAAGGATGATGACAGGTGAGGCCCTGCCTCCCCTGACCACACAGCCCTGGTACACAGCATATTGTTGCAATGTTTACAGCGCTGATCCTATACTTCAGGATTTCTTCCCACTGCTGCCTTGCTTTTGTGCTAAAATAGCGGCCACGTGAAATAAGCGTATAATGGTTGGGTTTAGGGGTGGGGTTGGGTGCCACGTCTCTTTTTTGTTTTTTTGTTTTACGTTTTCGTACGACTGAACTTGTATAAATTCATACCAATTAGCCTCTAAACTGACAAAATGTAAAATGGTTACGTTTCCTTGTGAGATCAGGCTGACATAAC
Source organism: Danio albolineatus (assembly GCA_903798035.1). NCBI lineage: Eukaryota > Metazoa > Chordata > Actinopteri > Cypriniformes > Danionidae > Danio > Danio albolineatus. The sequence goes on from CAIGQQ010004470.1 coordinate 1,633,160, forward strand.
TTAATATTTTCATGGAAATTGCTGTACTGTTTTATCATTCTTTGGTCATTTCTTTTGGTAAAGTAAATGAATTACTTTTACTGATATTACATACTCCCAACCCCCCAACCTTACACCTGTGATTTTGTAATTTTTTACTTTCATAACACAACATGACTTCTTACTGCTGTTTGGATATATGCAAATATTTCCAGGCATCTTAATGGTTGGTGTGATTATTGGATCCAAGAAGGTGGGTATCAACCCTGATAACATAGCCACCCCCATCGCTGCCAGTTTTGGTGACCTCATCACACTTGGACTGCTGGCTGTCATCAGTCAGGGCTTGTTTTACTGCATGGGTGAGAAGCTGGCCAGTGCTTCCAATGTGTTATTTATACTCTATTTACAAACTTTTTTGCATTAACTTTAACATGAACTCTCTCTGTTTGTAGAACCTTACCCTTACATTACCTACCTGGTGTGCCTTTTCTTCCTGTGCCTAACGCCGATGTGGGTGATTCTTTCGTTTTACCACCCTGAAAGCCAAAAGCTGCTGTTTTCTGGCTGGGAGCCAGTAATAACTGCAATGGTGATCAGCAGGTAAATGTTTACTGCTTGATACATTATATAAGCCTCATTCCAGAATTGTGGGTACGTTTTCAGTTATTTTCTTTAAACTGGAATGATGAACAATAAATGTAGAAATGACTGTAAAACTAAATACATTCCATAATGAAATAAAAAATAACGCAAAATGCATAAATATGATGGGGAACATTTGATTCCAATTCTAAATGTTGTTTAACTTACCATTAAACTATTAAAAACAACTAACAGAGTTGAGAACAACAGAGCTTTTAGCTTTAGCTCAAGATGCTAAATAGAATATTATGTACTTTCAGTTAAGATTTATATTAATCTAGTGTCGGTTTATCCCAAACTTTTTGTACAAATGAATGAGATAAGAATAATGGTATGCCTCAGTGCCTCCCAGCGTTTCCATTATATAGGAAGTGATATTAGTTGAAGCAAGGCAAAGCTGACATAATCAAAATGGCTGAATGGACATGATGCATACACTAACCTATGTATTATTGTAACATGGGAGTAACACTGACAACGGAGGTGAGGATCCAAATGCAGGGTTTCATTAAACAGGACGGTCAGGCGAGCAGTAATCAACACAGGAGCAAACAGATGTATAAGGGCAATCCAGAGTCGTAGTCAAATAAACAGGCAGATGGTCACAAGGAAGGCAGCAGACAGGGATAAACAGAAAAAACAAGGCGAGGATCAAAACACTGCAAGTCAAAGGAAACGCGTTGTAAAGTCACTAATACAGATAACAGGACTCAACAACATTGTGTGTGTTTGTGCTGCTTATGTAGTGCAGTAATCAGTCCAGAAGCAGCATCAGCTGTGAGAGTGTGATCAGTCAGGATTTGGAACCGGTTTTGTATGTGTGGTGCATGACTGGGTGTTGTAGTCCATAACATGGTAGAGTTGTAGTTCTTGTGAATGTAATTTCTGGATGTTAGAAAGCTGGTGATCATGACAATTATTCAGTTCCAATATGGCGCAAAACAATCAAAAACAGTGGAAACAGACAAGCATGGATGCAAATGTATTGACTGACAGTCAAGATGATTAGAGTAATAACACACAAGATATGAAAATTTGCATTCTTTTATTTAAAATTATGTTGACAATTAAATGATAATTAAAAATGAATAAATAATTTAGGAGGCAGAGACAGTCAAAACTAATATAGTGGGTACAAACATAAGAACAAGACAACATTACAAACATTTTTTTTGCGATAAATTGGTATTGATAAATTGACTTGTGTTATTATTCACAACTCTTTTATTTCCGTTTGTTATTAAATAAAAAAATAGGTTTATCTTGGAGATGAAAAACGATCGAAAATAAAATTAATTTTAGACTCAATAAGTCAATCATGGACCTTTTTGTGACGGAGCAACTGTATTTTTTTCTCAAGCCTTGGAGGACTAATTCTGGACCGAACAATCACATATCCAAAACTTGATGGTCTTGTTCTCTACACTCCTGTTATAAATGGTGGGTCAATCAAACAAAACTCAATTGTTGCGTTCTTAAATGTGATTGTTTGATTCAATATGTCTTGTCCTGAAGGTGTTGGTGGTAACCTGGTTTCCATCCAGGCCAGTCGTATAGCCACGTATCTTCATTTGCAGTGTCCCCTGGGTGAGCTTCCAGAAGGCACTAAAGGATGCTACTGCCCCTGCCGCAACTTTTGCTCCAAAGGTAAAGCTCCTGATATACTCATTTTAATTCTTCTTTTGTACCATTTGGAGTAAAAAAAAAGATTGAAATACTTTAGCACTAGTGACACTACATGATGATTCCCTGATGTTCTCTGGTGTTTTAAGTTTATACACTCACCGGCCACTTTATTAGGTACACATATCCAATTGCTCTTACTGCAAATTTCTAATCAGCCAATCAAACGGCAGTCACTCAGTGCATTTAGGCATGTAGACATGGTCAAGACGATCTTCTGCAGTTCAGACGGAGCATCAGAATGGGGAAGAAAGGTGATTTAAGTGACTTTGAACGTGGCATGGTTGTTGGTGCCAGACGGGCTGGTCTGAGTATTTCAGAAGCTGCTGATCTACTGGGATTTTCACACACACCCATCTCTAGGGTTTACAGAGAATGGTCCGAAAAAGAGAAAATATCCAGTGAGAGGCAGTTCTGTGTGCCAGAGGTCAAAGGAGAATGACCAGACTGGTTGGAGCTGAAAGAAAGGCAACAGTAATTCAAATAATCACTCATTACAACCGAGGTATGCAGAAGAGCATCTCTGAATGCACAACATGTTGAACCTTGAGGCGGATGAGCTACAGCACACCGTGGTCTACTCCAGTCAGCTAAGAACAAACTTAGGCTACAATCAGGCTCACCAAAATTGGATAACAGAAGATTGTAAAAACATTGCCTGGTCTGATGAGTCTCGATTTCTGCTGCAACATTCGGTCAGAATTTGGTGTCAACAACATGAAAGATTGGATCCATCCTGCCTTGTAGAGACAGTTCTGGCTGCTGGTGGTGGTGTAATGGTGTGGGGGATACTTTCCTGGGACACTTTGGACCCATTAACACCAATTGAGCATTGTGTCAACACCACAGCCTATCTGAGTATTGTTGCTGACCATGTCCATCCTTGTCATAAAGCACGAATCATCTCAGACTGGTTTCTTGAACATGACAATGAGTTCACTGTACTCAAATTGCCTCCACAGTCACAGTCAATCTGAGTCCAATAAAGCACCTTTGGGATGCGGAGGAACGGGAGATTTGCATCATGGATGTGTAGTGTAGCTGACAAATCTGCAACAGCTGTGTGATGCTATCATGTCAATATGGACCAAAAAACTCTGAGAAATATTTCCACTACCTTGTTAAATCTATGCCATGAAGAATTAAGGCAGTTCTGAAGGCAAAAGGGGCTCCAACCCGTTACCAGTAAGGTGTACCTAATAAAGTGCCGGGTGAGTATTTCGCAATTATGTGTTAACAAAATGTGAGAAATTGTCAGAATTGTGTGATAAAAACCCACTGGTGGAAATGTTAACTCAAATTCTGAGTTAAAATTTTGCTGTTCTTATTTTTGCTTCCTCAGAATTATTGTACTTCTTTCCTGATAATTATAATACATTATAATATATTATAATATTCATTCTTTCATTCATTGATTTTCTTTTTGGCTTAGTCCCTTTATTAATCCGGGGTCGCCACAGTTGAATGAACCACCAAACTATCCAGCATATGTTTTACGCAGCGTATGCCCTTCCAGCTGCAACCCATCATTGGGAAACACACATACACTTCCATTCCATTCCATACATACACTACGGACAATTTAGCTTACCCAATTCACCTATACCACGTCTTTGGACTTGTGTGGGAAACCGGAGCACCCGGAGGAAACCCACGCAAACATGGGGAGAACATACAAACTCTACACAGAAATGTCAACTGACCCAGCCAAGGCTCGAACCAGCGACCTTCTTGCTGTAAGGCGAGAGTGCTACCCACTAATATGTACCCATATTATAATATATTATTTCCTATTAATTATAATTTATTATAAATATTATTATATTTAAATTGCAAGTTTATAGTAGTATTTCACATTTTTTTGCCTAATTCTAAGTTTAGTCAGAATGGTCAAATATAAAAGTGCATGTTGATAGCAATTTCACCTGTTTTTATTTCCTTGCAAATCTAAATTTATATCTCAGGATTCTGAAAAACAAACAAATATAAAAATATGCAAAATATAAACTGGGTTATTACAAGTTTATTGCAATGTTGCACATTTCATTGTAATTGTAATTTTTTGTAATTCAAGTGTTTATATCTTGCAATTTGTAAAAAAAAGTTTTACAAAATTGTGATACTGTCAGAATTACAAGGAAAATGTCCAAAATTGCAAGTTTATAGCAATTATTTCACATTTCTTACATTGTACTTGTAAAGGTTATAGCTCAAAATTCTCAGAATTCATAAGTCTGATGACTTATGAATTCTGAAAAACAATATTAACCCTGTAAAGCCGAACGTATAATATTTGATACACAAGTTAAGACCTATATATTATGATAAATTCTTTGTTTAATAATCTGTTGTATAAGATTTGATATACAACTGGTATATCAGTTGATATCAAAACGGCCTGAAATGTTTTCTGTTGTCAAAAAGTTATGAGCAAAATAGTTTTCTTGTAATTAAAATGAACAATATTGTGATCAAAATGTTGCACAGGCACCTGAGGTATTAACTGTGAGGCAAAATAAATATCATGAAAAAATGTATATGGCAATTTTTGGGGGGAATTTTGCAAGGTGGTTTAAAAAACAAATAGAATTTTTTGCCTATTTTGTGATATTTCAGGTCTTATAGGGTTAAGATTGTTTTGATGCAATTGCAAATGATAACTTTTTTTTAACTAACAAATAGTTTGTGTTTTGTATGCGTTTTGTAGAATAGTGACTTTTTGGAACTGAGTTTATAGCAATGTGTGTTTTTTTTTTTTTTACAAATTGGGGACAAATGGAGGTGAGGATCGAAATGCAGATTTATTAAAAAAGGATGATTAGACAAGCAGAGGTCAAATCAGAGGCATCCAGCAGTATCAGAGGCAAATTCAATACAGTAATCCAAAGCACAGACAAGGGTCGGAAACAGCACTAAACAATCAATAATCCAGACAGTCCAAGGCAAGAAACAGAAGAATCCGTTAAACAAAGAATGGCTAAAACAGACCTGGATTATTTCTTAACACAAGGCAAATATAAATCTTTCAAATAATATATGTACAAACATTAGAAGTGGGGCAACATGGTGGCTCAGTGGTTAGCACTGTCGCCTTACAGCAAGAAGGTCACTGATTCGAGTCCTGGCTGGGTCACTTGGCATTTCTGTGTGGAGTTTGAATGTTCCGGGTGCTCCGGTTTCCCCCACAGTCCAAAGACATACGCTATAGGTGAATTGAATAAACTGAATTGGCCATAGTGTATATGTGTGAATGAGTGTGTATGGATGTTTCCCAGTAAAAATGTTTCCTCCTTGTAAAAACATATGCTGGATAAGTTGGCGGTTCGTTCCGCTGTGGCGACCCCTGATGAATAAAGGGACTAAGACAAAGGAAAATGAATGAATAAATGAAAATCAGAAGTTACAATGATTAATGTTAATTAACATTATGAGGGCATGGGGCATGAAATGTTCCTGACTGAAAGTGAGGGTTCATTAAACTGCAGTTAAAGTCGAAAAATTACAAACACACCTGAAATTACAACTCCAGGGGAAACGTGGATATCGCAGTGACGCAACAATGCAACAAGTAACATTCATAAAGCAACTCATGTAAACACCTAATCATATTATTGTCTTATTAATTCATTTATTTTCTTCTCTGCTTAATCCCTTTATTAATCTGGGATCACCACAGTGGAATGAACCGCGAACTTATCCAGCATATGTTTTATGCTGCGAATGCCCTTCCATCTGCAACCAATCACTGGGAAACATCCATACACACTCATTCACACACATACGCTACGAACAATTTAGCTTACCCAATTCACCTATAGCGAATGTCTTCGGATCTTATTCAGATTAAGGCAAGTAATTTGATTACTGATGTCCATGTAAATGTAGTCACTGTCTATTCGAATGAGCAAAATAGCACAAATCATTCCAAACTGGTCAGGGAAATGTGAAACAGCTGGGATGGAGTGATTTGGTGAAATGCAGAGTGGGAGTAGTAGTCCGGGTGAAATGGCAGAGGCGCAGTATGGATGGAGTGCCCTCTAGTGAGTCTCATGGACACGCTGATAATCAATAATCAGTAGTCACATTTCTCAGAACTTTTTTCTCAGAATGTATGACTTAAACCTGAGGAAAAAGTCAGAATAGTGTGATGTTAATTTGCAATCACACGTTAACTTTTAGGCCTACATTTCGTAGTTCTGACATTTATTATTATTTCTTTTGATGATGTAGCTGATGTGCTATTTAACTTTATAGCAGTATCTCACATTTCTTTGACTTCTTTTGTAATTAAAAATGTATGTCTCACAGTTTTGACTTTTTGATTCAAAAAAGTTGTGAAATATAAACTTTTAATAAGAACGAAAGTCGAAAATGTAAAATGCATGGTAATAGCTCGAATTTCTCACTTTTTCTCTTGTAATAATTTGCTAATTTTGACTTTTCCCCTGGAATTTTGAAATTGTAAGAAATATAGTCATAATTATGAGGAGGATTAAAAGACAATTGTGAGATGTAAATAAAATTGTGAGAGCGAAAAATTATTATCAAAACCAGAAACTGGCTTCCTTAACTACAACTCAAAAAAAAACTTAGTTTAGCCTCTATTTGTTAAGAATTTTTGTCCTTACAGTTATTTCTTAATTTTCACATGCTGTATAATAGGTCTTTTCACATTAACAACAATTTTCAAGATTTAAAGACACGCCAAAAAACATTTTGCGTTACTTTTGCCAGGGCCGAATGGAAGATCAGCACAGGTGCTGCTCACATTGGTCGCCCCGGGCCATCTGGTCTTCATCTACACAATTTACATAATACAAGGCTCTCAATCTCCACCCACTGCTGTCTTCATTTTCTTCTACTTTGTTGCTGCATTCACACAGGTGAGTGAGAGAGATGTAAGTGTATCTCTTAGGCGGCCCTTACACTAGTGTGTTTTCATTTTAAAATGTTTTAGAATTAAAACGCTCCTCATCCAGACTGGCGTTATTACTGCATCTAAAAAACCTCCGTCCACACTATACAGCCTACAACACAAGATACATGACTATTCATGCGCATATTTTGTTAGCACTCGAACCTGTTTACTGGTTATGTAATGATACCTGATTTGTCAAGCCAAGCCATATGACCATTACATAACCAGTAAACAGGTTCGAGTGCTAACAAAATATGCGCATGAATAGTCATGTATCTTGTGTTGTAGGCTGTATAGTGTGGACGGAGATTTTTTAGATGCAGTAATAACGCCAGTCTGGATGAGGAGCGTTTTAATTCTAAAACATTTTAAAATATGGCGAATAAAGCCCCGTCTACTAGTACAGGAGCCAATCATTGATCGCTATAGACTGACAGAGAAGCTTGGACCAGACGTGTACTTTTACAACAGATTGGTGGTCAACAAACTCACTTGAATCTCAGCGAATACTTGATTCACAGACACAGACACAGGACCGAAAAAACAATTATAAAATAAATAAATAAAAAATCTGTACTTTTAGATGAACCAAGTTCACTTAAAGACAAAAGTTTTTTGGTTTTGTAATCTGTATGAAACGAACGCGAGGTACAGTCCGTCCTGTCAAACGCACATCACATGACAGCAATTACTCAAACTTGTAAGCGAACAAAGAGTCACTTTCATTTATGGACGAGATTTGCCAACAAGACCAATTTGTGAATTACTTCTGAAGAGCAGCACGATCAGGCAATCATTATCCAGAGGATGATAATGTGTAGAACTGCCATAAATGAGGTTGGTGTCGTGATCTCATTTCTTTTGAGTGCGCATTCGCATTAGCTTGGGCAACCTAAAAATACGCAGATTTTATTTGATTCGAACGTTTAGAAACTAAACTTGAGAGACAGTGGAGAGAGAATTTGATGTTTCCCTATTCGGACAGAATGCCCGAGCATACTGCCCGAGAGGTGTTTCAAAGGTGACTGTCGAGTCAAATGACTTGCCTTCAAGGGACTTTGATGATACTTAATGGTCGAGAAGACCAGTGAGAGAGCAATTTGCAGCTGTGCCTCTATTTTCAAAAGTTTCCATGTCGCTCTGTCCATACTGAAATAGAACACCAGAATTGTCAAACTATAACTGCTTCTTTTTTTAATGTATAGTTTGTCATGGTACATCTGTTGTCCACACAACTCCAGCATCTTCGACCTAAGACAGAGCATTGTCAAGTTTTTAGATTAGATTTAGATTGTTTTTCTGAAATGCGGGATAAGGAATGAAAATGAAAACACACTAATGTAAAAGCAGCCTCCTTAGGCCTTGATCACACTGAACAGGCCTTTTCCGATTGCTTCTTTTTTTTTGAACGATTGTCTAATGGCCACCATTAGACATTGCTTGCTGTATTTGTGCCGTACGGACCTCAAGTTTTTGCCTTTGCGCTCTGTGTGCCTGAACTGTGACTAACATTGGTCACGTCTTTTATCATTGTCCAATCAATTAATGGGTTTCCACTGAAGCGAAAGCTGTGTTTGTGTTATCAAGATGACTATGGAGACGAGTCTAGTGGTCACTGTTTCGAGTTATCCTGAGTTGTATGACTTCACAAATTCGGAATATCCCAATATTATTACATATTACGATTATAACCATATGCACAGCAGCGCTCATACACAATCGCAGCTGATTCAGTGGTTGCCTAGTGACATAAAAGGTGCAGTGCACTTCTTTTCTTTTTTCTTTGCGCCTCACGTTCTCAGAGCGGAAAAGCACGTTCGGTGTGATTAGCCCCTTATGTTGGGTTCACAACAAATGCAGAATTTAAATATTCACGCCAGAAAGTTACATTCAAAGTCAATTACAGTTTGCATTACATGTAAAAAAAAAACGCACTAGTGTAAATGACACCTTATTGAAAACTGATGTGTAATTGAATCTTCTTCAATGCAGGTGTTTCTCCTGATGAGCATCGCTGATGTGATGGTTCATTGTTTGTGGAGGTACGGCAGGGATCCCGATAACTTTTCCATCCCATATCTGACGGCTTTGGGGGATCTTTTGGGCACTGCCTTACTGGCACTGTGTTTTTTTCTAAAGTCACTTGTGACGTAATTTACAGATGTCATTTGATTGAATCTTTCAACACTATCTGATGTGCTAGTATACATGTTTGCCATTCCTCTGCACAGTTCAGCCAATTGACTGTTAGTGGATGACTTGAAATAGTTACAATCACTGTATTCAATTCAATGAATCGCACGTTGCCTCATGTGACAATAGTAGCTTCTTTTCTAAGCTACAGTATATAGCCATGTGCACTGAATAAAGAGCTGCTGCTGTTTGTTTCTGAAAGCCATGTTAAATATCTGATTTTAGCACATCTTCCTGGATCATTAATTTAAGTCAAATGTGCTTGCTCACACTTTTATTCTTAAGGTGAATAATTAATCTGTGCAATTTAATCCACTGAAAAAAAAATTGTTTGGATAATCTTTAAACCTTATGTACTCTTGGGGATGTTTTCATCCACTCTGCAGTGATTTTGAGTCTTAATTTGGCCATAACTTTTTCTGTTTCAGCGAGCAGAATGATTGACGACAAATCTTATTTAGACACATATTTTGAGAAAATGCTTTGAAATAAAAAAGAACTAAACGTTAGACTCTGGGTAAATTGACTACCCTTTTGTTATGTTTTCCATTGAATTAAACTGCTTTAAAACTGCATCAGATATTTATTTATTTTCAAATTTAATTTTTTTTTTTTGTTTAAATCTGTTAATCAACCTCAGTCCTGATCAAAACTACTAAATTACTTAGAAAATGACAGGAGTTTAACTCTTTAGTTGCCAAATTCATAAATTATGTGATTTATTTGGTTTCAAATTAAGTATTTTTAATATAAAAAGTAATTGTGGACTGGATTTTTTTTTTTACCTTTTATCAAAGTCTAGGTCATGTGAAACAAAATTGCCTTTGATGCATTGTTTTTGATTGATTTTAACTTTTTCTCAATAATTTACTGTTGGTGGAAGTTTTTGCCCCCTTAATTTCCATTATAACTACTTTTTTGATTGTAAGACCATGACACCATATAATCATGCATTTTTGATTGTTGGTGGTTTTCCCTGGTCGAAAGAAGTAAAATTTGTCATTTTTGCCGTTGACCACCTGTTAGCACCATTAACCCTTTAGATTACAAAACAGCTTAGTTTCTGGATTTTATATGGAGCAAACTAAAGTGTGTGTATGTGTGTGTGTGAGTGTGAGAGAGTGACCATTATGCGCTTACCTTGTCGGAGAAAATCAAAATATGCATCTCAGCTCTCAGAACTACATGGAGTAAATAAAAACAAAGACTGTGTATTTATGCACCATCAAATGTGGTTATAATGAAAATCAATAGGGAAAAAACAGCCACCAACAGAAAACTAGGAAAAAAAAAATTAAATCTAACAATGCATCAAAGCCAATGTTGTTACTAATCGTTCACATGCCCAAGATTGTAATAAAAGGTTTTTAAAAATCCAGTCCACAATTACTTTTTAGATTTTATATGTCATTTTGTGTGTTGTTTTCACCAAATCAGTGACATCATTTATGAATTTGGCAATTAAAGAGTAAATTTTTTTACATTTTCTAAACAATTTGCAGTTTTGATCAGGACTGATGTTAATTAACAGATTTATGCAAAAAACAATTGAAAACAAATATTCATCTGATGCATTTTTACAGCAGTTTAATTCAGTAGATGTTTTCATCCCGCACATAACAAAAGGGTAGTAAATTTGAACAGTGCACAAGGGTTAATGAAAGACTGACTATTTGCTTCATTTGCTGCTTTTAGGGGAAACCTGAGGGCTTTCATAGCAACTGCATATTAATACCCAATCTTACAGTTAGTTTGTTAAGAGGGAATGATGTGCAAAAGAAGTTGGAAGTACATCAACATACAAATAAATGTCTTTAAATTAATTTAACTCATTTAGCCAGCTCCAAATGGGCAGGTCAGCTCCAAATAGACGTTGATCCAGGAACATGTCAAATCACACTAAACCTACCCCTTACTGTAATTTGTTGTGTTTCATTTCTAAACCTACCCCAATGAAAAAAACGTAATTGTTGTACAGTGTCACTAAAATGATGCTACACATTCTCAGTAGCCGCAGCTGTAACCATTTCAAGGAGGTCTCCGGGCTGCAGCGATATTTACTTGAATGAAATAGCTGTGATTGGAAATATTTGACTACCGCATACAGCTTACTAGTGCTTGTGGATAAAATTTTTATATTTATGGATTGATGTTCACTGTGTATTTTAAAAAGAATATTAAAAAGCTAATGTATCAATTGTAAAAACGATTGATGACAATTCATTAAAGAGAAAATGACCATTTGTTTTTGTATGATTTTTTACATTTTGATTTATAAATGAATGAATTGAAACTTCTGAAAAATCCATTGTTCCTTGTTTAAAGCTCTCACAAAGTTTGTAGTTAACGTCTTTAACAATGTTATTTAATACCCAATACATTTTACTTGTCAAGTTGTCTTTTTGTGTTTACATTAGAAAATTTTAAAATGTAAGAAATTTTGAAAATGTTTTTTAATTCTCAGAAAACTTTTCTTTAGTACAAAATATTTAGAAATTATTTTAATCTAATTTAACCTGCCATTATAGCCTCAATTAGATGATCATACATTTTATTATAAATATAGCATAAAATTGAAAATAGTTCACTTTAAATTTACATTGCATACAAAAAAATGATATTAAAAACATTAAACAATGTTTTAGACCCTTTTCGTATTTCCGGACTTCTAAGAAGGGGAAAGCATCAACTTAGACCGCAGTGAATGGGAGAGTACAACAAATCATTTTTTAACAATCTTATTTGCTGAAGTAATAAAAGAAAAACGGCACGATGGTGTTATCAAGACTTTCAGAAAAAGGAAATAAAAACTGACTGATAGAACGGCAATCAGAGGAGAGAATTATGTCAGATTTGCTCTCCGCTCCAAAGACGCTGCATTAGAAACACCTCTGATGCACTGAAATCCCACCTGAAAGAAGCAGTGGAACAGGATGAAGTACATAGAAATAGAAATGAATTCATGTGCAAAATATTGACTATTGTGACCTCAATTCATATGAATACAGTAATTTGCACTTATTTTACTGTGCATGTCATGTAAATATGTCAAATCCATTGTTATGAACAAGCTAAAGGAATAGTTCACCCAAAAATGAAAACCACCCCATAAACATTTATACATATACCCTGAAGTCGCAGTCACACAGCACTTTTTGCCCTATTGACTTCCATTCATACGCATACAAATGCGGTAGACGGGAAATGCAAGCTTGTATGACAGGTTTAATTTCTTCAATTGAAAATATGCATCAATCGTTGCTTTTTTAATGTCAAATTTGTTTAATCCCACCCCTTTTCGCAGTGCTGTACAACAGAATTTTTCATGCTCAAAATCTAGTGTGACCGCGGCATGAGGCTGAAGCCACGTTCACACTGGACATTTCTCCCCATAGACTTCCATTCATACTCACGCGAATGCGTCAGACCGGAAACGCAAGCTTGTGCGGCAAGTTTTGCAGTTCGCTGCTGTGCAAAGTTCAAGCTTGTTGAAATCTGACCTGCGAAATCCCAACACTTGACTTTGTAGGACCAATCGAAGATCAAAACATGAGCTCTCTGGACAGAAATTTATTATATGGACCAAATCACTTGCTTTCTAATCTAATCATCTTGTTTAATCCCGCCCTTTTCGCAGTGTTGTACGACAGAATTCTGCATGCTCATACTCTAATGTGAACGCAGCTTGACTTTGTCACAGCCAGGCCAGATTCTCCCCATTCACAATCACACTGATCCCGTCATATGATTTCTGATTAGCCCCGCACCTGCACGTCATTTCCTCAGCCCCATATAAACGGTTACCAGGCTCCATTCAGTGTAGGGCCTCGTTGCTATATGAAGGACTGCACTCTTCTCACGGTCAGTGTTATGATTCTGTTTGAAAGGACTCACCTCTCGTGTTTCTTTGTGATCTCCAGTGTCTCTCTTTCCTAGTGTGGTCTATCCCGGTTCCCTATGGTTGTTGTCGATCCCCTTGTATCTAGATGACTGCGTTCCTGTCCATCCATATCTATCCTTCGGTCTCTCCAGCTCCTTCAGATCCAGCCATATTAATCCTGTTAAGCAAAATTCAATATCTCTGATTAACCTGCCAATCTTAAAATAAACTGTTAATACCCTGTTCCATTCACTTCTGTGACAGACTTTGGGTTAAGTAAATTTGGGGGTAATTTTAATTTTTTGCATGAACTATTCCTTTAAGCCAATTTTGTCAGAATGGAACCAGAAAGCTTATCAGAAAATAAGCAACTGTGATCATTGTAATGTGTTTTGTATCTGCTGTGTAGTCTGTTGTCAGCGGAGGGTTCTAGAAACTGTGAGATGGTTTCTGAAGGTCGCTTTCAAGATGGCCAGCCATTCTGGATCAAACTCAAGCTTCTTGTAAAAGCTTCCTCCATAATCTGCAATGACAAAACAACTGAATCTTCTTCTGGATCACACTCAAACATGCTGGATGACGGAAACAGCAGGATCATTACCTGAAGGAAGACATTTGTAAAGTGAGAGAAACTACGGGGCAGCTTTGTTTAACATTCTTCGCCTGAAGGGACAAACAGCTTACTGATATTCATTTTTAACTGATTTAAACATTTTATTCCAATCCTTTTTCACACATTTCATGTCTGAAGCCTGTAACTGCAAGAGATATAAAATAAAACTTAAACTTACACTGTCATAAATTTTAAAACAATCATGAAACTATGCAAGCCATTAGCAAGTAAATTGTCTTTTTGTTTAAAATCACTTTTATGACAATAAATTTCAAAGATGGATAAGAAAATGTTCCACGGGCCATATGTTGTAATACATATAGTGTAATAGTGTAAAGTGTAACTTACATATTTTTTTTGTTTAACATACACTATATTACAATGAATGCCATGTAATAAGCCAGGGTACTTAAAGCCCCAGTCACACTGCACTTTTCTCCCCATAGACTTCCATAATCGATACATGCGCATGAGAACGTGTCAGACTGGAAACGCAAGCTCGTGCGACAAGTTTCGCAGTTCGCTGCGTTGGAAAGTTCAAGCTTGTTGAACTCTGACCTGCGAAATCACATCATGTGATTGCGTGAGACCAATCGAAGATCAAAACATGACCTCTCTGGAAAGAAATGTATTATATGGACCAAATAGTTTGCTTTTTAAAAGTCTAATCATCTCATTTAACCCTGCCCCTTTTCGCCGTGCCGTACGACAGAATTTTGCATGCTCAAACTCTAATGTGACTGCAGCATAACCCTGCTCCGGGAGATCTACCTTCCTGCAGAGTTCAGCTCTAACCCTGATCAAACACACCTGAAGCAATTAATTAGGACTTGAACAGTGCTTGATAGTTAGGCAGATGTGTTTGATATGCAGCTGAAATCTGCAGGAAGGTAGATCTCCAGGAACAGGCTTGTGTGAAACAGTGCTAGTGAATGAGAACCTACCTGGTGCTGCATCAGTGTTGACTTGAGTGCAGGTGAGCAGAGATCCGGAATCTGCACTGCAGGTGCTCCAGAAGCTAAGCAGCAGGGCTTCCCAAAGCACTGCTCTCCACTTCCTGTCTGAGGAACTGCTTCCTGCGCACAAGAGCATTTGTGTTGCTGTACTGATAAATGCCTTATGAACAATCATGCACCAGGATGATGTATTTGGGCATCTACATCTGGAGAGATTTAGTGAGAATGTTTTTTTTTATTATTATTTCTTTAGAGCGAAATCTGACGTGTCTTAAATCCATTTCCAGTTGTTTCGAACAAAACAGGTCATCTGACTGCTTGACACTGAAAACTCAATCATTCATTTTCTTTTTGGCTTACAGTGTAGTTCCTGTATTAATCAGGTGTCGCCACAGTGGAATAAATCGCCAACTTATCCAACATATGTTTTACGCAGCGGTTGCCATTTCAGCCGCAACCCAGCACTGGGAAACACCCATACACTCTTGCATTCACACACACACACAGACACATACATTAGAGCCAATTTAGTTTATACAATTCACCTGTACCGGATGTCTTTTGACTGTGGGGGAAACCGGAGCACCTGAAGGAAACCCAACACAGGGAGAACATGCAAACACAAAAATGCTTACTGACCCAGCCGGGTCTTGAAACAGCAACCTTCTTGCGGTGAGGCAATGGTGCTTACCACTGAGCCATCGTGCCACCCCTACTGGAAGTTTTAGATTTTTATTTTGAGGATTATTTTCATTTTAGAAATCATATTTTCATATTAAAAAGCAATAAAGTACAATAAACTTGATTCTTTCAAATGTGCCATTTAAATCTATATGAATTTCTTTGTATTGTAGATTATTTCTGTAAATGTTTACTTGTTTACTTCTTTTCACATTTAACACCAATGAATTGAAATATTCTTTCAATGTAAATTCTGGAGTCAATTTTAGAACATTAAATATGGAAATTTCTCAGTAATTTGCATTAATTCAATTCAGGATAACCAATAATAACTTTTAAGTGATCACTTATTTTTATTTTTTCCCCACACTCTCAGAAATAAAGGTACAGGAATTGTCACTGGGGCAGTACCTTTTCAAGAGGTACATATTTGTACCTGAAGGGTCCATAATGATACCTCAACGGTATTTTTGATGTCCACCTTGATTTGAGGAGCGACGCTGGAGCTAGGCCTGCTTTCCTTGTTGAACACATGTCCATCAGTCTGCTCGATCTCCATGAGTGCAGGCCGGTCCAACTTCTCCCTCAGCACCTGTTTTATCTTTTGCCCCCTCTTGAGGTTGTAGCGGCCACCACGCCTCTTCGTGGTGGAGCCCATCACGCTGTGGTAGATGAGCTGATATTCCTCCACGCTCCAGCCGTGGATGGAGAGCGGCTCCTCCAGCGGACACTCACCCACTGAGAAGACTGAGACTGCGGGACAGAGGGCAGGAAGGACAGCCGTGTTCCTCAGGTGTCGCTCCTCAAGAGATGTGTCTGACATGCAAGGGTGCAATTCTGGTCTGAGAGGTGGGGGGGACCAAGTCTGAGTGTTGGTGATAGTTGTGGAAACGTGTAGCAATGTTGAGTAACTGTGTGCAGAAAAGCCTAAATGTATATTTTATTTGACATTTTATCATAACATATACAGTGTATTATTAAAATGAGAACAAATGAAAGAATATAATTTTTAGGAAATAACTTATAGAATTTATTTCATTGTTTTTAAGATTTAAAGAACAAATTTGGATTTTACATAAGAAAGTGTAAAAAAAAAAAAAGAAGCTAAATATCAAAAAAAAAATTCCATCATCCCGTCCAAACTTTTAGGATACCTGGTGTCAGATTTGCACTATCCATATGCACAACGCTTTGGCCTGTTTTCCTTGCTCGAAAGCTTGACAGAGCTCCTGCGCGTAGCTATGGTTGCTAAGCCACGATTGGTGGGTGGCGGTTTTTTGGGTGTGGCTTAGCGAAGGGTCAATTGGTGTCCAATCAGTGTTCAAAGAAAGTTTAGTAAGACCTATACGAGTGACGTGACAGCGAACTTAATTTTGCATACATATCTTGAGTTGAAAATTTTAATTTATTTAATTTTTTTTCGACTCTCGAGGGGAAATTATAGCATGAAGTGAAGTGTTTTTTAAATCTAAAAAAAGGTGAGGGGGACATGTCCCCCCTGTCCCCCCGGGAATTGCACCCCTGCTGACATGCAGCTGTAGGTGTCCAGCCTGGCTGCCGCTAGACGCTCCTCAACGGAAGAGACGCGCTCCAGCAAGAAGTTGTGGTCCTGGTCCTTCTTGGGCGCCGGTCTATGGCGTTCGGACAGGTTCATTAACATGACGCTGCAACGTGCACTC